>BPUM01000780.1:0-187878 GCA_020521455.1 Prunus kanzakura
GAAAGCTACAACATATACCCAGAAAATGCAAATTTTAATATTTTGTTGAGATGCACAACAAAATATTGCTAAATTTGAATTGAACACAAAATGTTGATATATGACCAGAAAATGCAAAGATATCATTCAACATTTAATGGATTTACATACCTTGGCTCCTCATTAAGATCAATGTGCCTCCTCTTTGGGTGATCCGCTGGTTCCGTAAACAAGGTAAGCCATTGAGCTTCCTGTGCACCAACATTAGCACGATGATCATCATAAAGTGCCATGAAATCTGATCCGCAAAGCCTCTTGCCAAGACTAGTCTTTGATGCTAAAGTCAAGGAAAGCAATTCGTTGTCTTGGTGTTGATCATCATGAATATCATCGTCCACTGCCATCGCATCAGGCAACAAACACTGCCTTTGCCCACGATCAACTGTGACATCAGCAACCTGGTGGCCTAATAGGTGGACCCCGCAGGGCATTTTAGCAACATCGTCATCGTCATCATCATCATCATCGTCATCATCATCATCATCGTCATCGTCCACTGCCATCGCATCAGGCAACAAACACTGCCTTTGCCCACGATCAACTGTGACATCAGCAACCTGGTGGCCTAATAGGTGGACCCCGCAGAGGATTTCAACGGGTGTGGTCGTGTCATAGAACTCAAATATAATTTGACACATATTACCCTGCTGCAACCGAGTCGGTTCTTCCCCCACACGTGACTTGCTCAATAATGGAATACAGCTAAAAGTCACATGAGTTTCCTTTATTGTCTGAACATATGTCAATTGGACTTCTGTTCTATTGATATGAACAGATGACTTTTCATTAATTAAATATGACTTTCCTTTATTAACAACACATAGAACCAATCTTAACGTCTCCCAATCTAAATTTGGAGGAATTTCAAAACAAACTTCACATTTAGCACCCCTAGAAGAAGAGTATTTGTCGCCTGGAAGAATAATTGCTTCTTTACAACAGCTGAACCACTTTGGTACTTCATCGCCTGGAAGAGTAATTTCAAATTCAGATTGAGAAGATACCTACAATAGAATTGGTTACAACAATCATCATCTTAACCATATAACATAGAGGGAGAGACAGAGAGACACAGAGAGAGAAGAGACAGAAACCTGATCCAGAATAATATTTTCTGTGATGTCATAGTCACCTAGTCTAAAGCAATTGACCAAACTCAGTATCCTATATTTAACCTCCGATGATAGTGGCAGTTTTGGAATTTTCTCCAATGATGTGCAGTTATCCAGGTATACCAAACTTACTGTTGGTGGAAGCACTTCTTGTGGAATTTCTAGAAGACTCTTGCAATCACGCAAGTCAAGCTCGTACAAGCTCACAAATTTGCTAATGCATTCCGGAAGCGTGACAAAATTGATTCCAGATAGATAAAGTTCTCGTAATGTGGACCAGCAATAAAGCAGCCGTAATTCAAGCCCAGTAAGATTGAAGCATCCACTAAGATCCAACGATTGAAGCCCAGTAAGATATGAAATTGATAGAGGCAATTCTCTTATGCCACTTTCTTGCATATTCAATCTCCATAGTGATTCCATCTCGACTTCTATTTCTGGGAAACTCTCAAGCCTTTTGCATTTCCTAAGATCAAGTTCTTCAAGAGATTTCAATCTAAGTCTTGTTCCAAACCTCGTAAGCTTAACGCATTCACTGAGATCCAATTTAACAAGTTTATCAAGGAGTCCAATAGAATCATCAACCTCAACCAAACTTGTACAACCACTTAGATTCAAGTCCTTTATGTATGGGATTCCGGATAAGTCTGGGATTTTTTCTAAGAATTGACAACCACTCAAATTCATATGTGTTAGGTTTGGCAAATGCTGTGAGACAAGATCACGAAAACAGGAAATAATTAATCACACGCTTCAAAAGACAAAAACTTAGAAAACAATTTTCATTTTTTTCCTTCTGAAATTAACAACTCTGTTTGAAATTATATATAATAGATGAAAATAATTTCAAATGCATACCTTAAATCCCTCCAATTGTCTGATATGACTGCCAGGCATATTGAACTTTACTAGATGCTTTCCTTGAAAATTGGGTGGCAAAGATTGTAACTGACATCTATCCCAATCAATCAATCTTAACGCGTTGGGCAGAGAGGTAATGTGCCCACATAGAGATACATTACGGTTTATGAAAATTTGAAGATTTACCATATTACGAAAGGATTCTGGATTCAAAATTATCTCAACTGGTTCTGCAAGCTTCACCATGATGCCTTTAATATTTCTTGTTCCCTAAGATGGAAAAGCATTGATTAGGAACTTGTACAAACCAAAATGCAAGCACATTTTGTTAAGAAAATTAATGTAGCATAAGGTATTCTTTCTTGTCAAATTGAATATAATAACACATGTGATACTTACTGTACTTTCCATTAGAACTTGTATGACATCCTCGTAAAACCACAATCTACTACGCTGGCCAGGATCATTGGGGGATTCTTTGTGAACTATATCCTTGCCCAGGTTTGCTAGCAAGTCGTGCATTAAAATCATTCTCCCTTCAATAGTTATCAATGCCTTTTCAACGAATTCTTCAATGAATATTTTGGGTACTATTCGTAGCACATAGTCCTCATATTCACCTTTAAAGAAACATGCAATGTCAAGAAAATATTCTTTTGCGCGATGATCCAAGGCATCATAACTTTTTTGAAGTATTCTTTCAATATGGGTATAAGGTTCTCCTTCGTAACCATTTAATGTATCTTGCCAAAGTCGTATATCTGTACCACGAAGATGAGAACCTAAAATTTTTAGAGCTAGTGGAAGGCCATCAGCAAAAGCTATTGCACGTTGTGCGAGTTTCAAATAATCTTTTGGAGGTTCACTTCTTCGGAATGCATGCCAACTGAAAAGCTCAAGAGCTTGATTGCAATCTAACTTCTTCACCTCGTATATCAACTCAATTTCACGATTGTTTAGCAATCTCCTATTTTTTGTAGTAATGATTACTCTACTACCGTCACCAAACCAATCATCTCCAGCCAAGTTTTCTAACTGCTCCAATTGGTCCACATCGTCAAGAATTAATAGAATCTTTTTATGCCTCAGCCGTTCTTTTATAACACCGATTCCTTCATCAACATTGCCAATTTTCAAATTTTTGCCTAGAATCTTATCAAGAAGAGTCTCCTGTAGCTGGACTAAGCTTCCTTCTCTGACATTTGGCAAGAAACAACTTCCTTCAAACTCATGGGCAATTGCATTCCTTATAGCTTTTGCAATTGTTGTCTTGCCTATTCCAGATGTCCCCCATATCCCAACCATGCGATGACCATTCCCACCAACATCTAAAAGCTTTTTCACATCTTGTACATGAGACTGAATTCCAACTGGGTACTTGGCCACATTCCAATATGTGGGTTCTCGGCTTAAGATTTCATCAACAATGCTGTTGATAAATGTAGCTTCATAACTGCCAGTTTAACCAAATTAGACACATTTAATGAATCAAATTTAAACATCCAACCACTAAAGTACCCAAGAAAATAAATCTTCTCCCTACAGTTGTATATTTTTACAAAATGATATTTTTCTTTAATGAGTAACAATTAAATGTAACCAAAGTACAAAAGAAAAAGAAATTAAGTTAACTTGAAAAAGATAGATAACCTTGAAATATAGAATCAAGACACTAAATTAAACATAATGCCCTACAGCTATCGAAAATATTAAATTAAAAAACAAGAAAAAAAAAAGAAAAAAAAAGGATCTTCTCCCTACAATTTTATATTTTTACAAAATGATACTTTTCTTTAACAATGAGTAACAATTAAATGTGTAACTAGAGAAAGAAGAGAGAAAAAATTAAACATGAAAATGATAAAGATAGAAATATACGTACTCTCCATCCTTGAAAGGATAACCGGACAATTTTGCTGCTTTTTTAAGAGCTTCCCTCCATATGAGCACTTTCTCCTTGTCATTCTTGAATTTCCTTTGAATAAGGCCTTTAAATGCATCTCCAAATCTATTTGTTTGGTTTCCCACATCCGACGGATCCACCTTGTAAAAAATGGGCAAAACTATTTGTTGCTTTGATTGTTTACATTGAAGGATCTTGACAAGTTCATCCAAGCACCACCTCGAAGATGCATAGTTTTCAGAGAATACAATGAGAGAAATTCTTGATTCTTCAATTGCTTTGACAAGGGCTGGCGATATTTCTTCTCCTCTTACAAGCTCTCGATCAATGAAGGTGTAGATGCCCTTATCACACAAGGCCTTGTACAAATGATCTGTAAAATTGGTGCGTGTATCCTCACCTCTAAAACTCAAAAACACTTCATATGAAAAAGAAGAAGAAGAAGAAAAGACTGGTTGAGTTGTCATAGGGGGCAGATCTGAAGGAAGTTGAGGTTTCCCAAAATCAATTGGCAATGGGGGAGTAACCCAACTCCCCATAAACCTGAATAAGAATTTGAACATTGAAGAATTGAAGAAAAAGCAGAGAGAAACCTTATCTGATTTTGTATTGATTTTCTTTGAGAGAGTATACAAATTTGTATATTAACGGATTGTATGATTGAGAAAAATCAACACAAAACCTTTCATGTTTTAACAAGTCCACGTCCAAAGAGCTCCCTCTAAAAGTCTTGTGCAGGGTTCATTTTCACTTCCTGAAGCCGCGTGGGGAAAGTAAAGTCGGTCCCTCAATTGCTCTGGGAAAAGTCATAGTTGTAAACAAATCCTAATTATTGTAGAAGAAAAACAGGCCCATGAAACTAAACACTTGTATTTGTTTTCCTCATTGTAAACAAATCCAAAAATACCCTTCAATTGTACATTTTTTTGCAAGTTTGAGTGAGAAGGCACCAATTCCGCAAGTACTTTTGTCAAAATTAACCCTTAATTTGCATTACTAAAATTGAGTCATTGTGGTTTTTTAAATGGCACAAAAATTCAAAGAAGACCCCGAGGCGGACAAGTCTCTTCCAAGTGCATGTCCTGGGGTAGGGTGGGTTGTGTGGGTTTGGTATGTTTCAAATTTTTTTTTTTTTTTTCGGATTTGTAGTTTTTTAATTTTAAATTGAATTTGTAATGTCTATTTAACAGTTTGGAATATTAAATACTTCTTTATTAATATATATTTTTTGTACACGTGGCAAACCACATAAATTATCAAGTGGGCTCAACATGTGCCTTGTGAGCATACTTAACATATTTTTTTGACTGAGTTAACCAATGTGGCAAAATGAGACACAAAATTCTAATTTGTAGGGTAAAGTGAGACAAATTGAGTTTTAGGGACAAAATGAGACTCAAATTAAGTTTAAGAGATATATCAATAATTAAGCCCAAAAAAAGAGAGTTAAACTATTTTTTAACAATTTAATAAAGCTATGGGGTCAAATTTTGAGTCTGCAAGGTTGGAGAAAAAACTGTTTGAGTTCGGGTAATACATAAATAATTGTATTTTGAAGGGTGAAAATATAAGCTTAGCCACACATAAATTGGAGAAGGCCTCATAGACTAGTTGGAACTCTTTCTTTTGTTTACCAGCTGTCACCATATATATTAATATTATCAAGATTTGTGAGGTTAAAATTTTCTATATAGATATTGTAATCTTAGTGGGGTCTTCTATGTCTCCCTATCCCTTTTTCCCATTGACTTTAATGGTATTTTTTTATACCTCAACACAATTTTTGTCTTATGCTACGCACCTACACTATAATGTGAATGTGTTGAAGTAAATGGTAAGGAACCTTCAAGGAAACTTCTCCTCTTGGACGGTGATACCTACTCGGACAGTTGGTGTCAATTGCCCCCTATTGACACTTTTCTTTTACCTACAAAACAGGCCAAATACAAACTACACTGTACCTTTGCTGCACCATGGTTGTCTAAAGCAGCTTCAATTGTTTAGCCTTCGTTGACTGGATTCACCTCATCAAGAGAAATTTCGTTTGCACCTTCAAATGCAAGGAGTCGGTAACTTTTTGTCTTTGAGAGTGACACGCTTTTTGCTACATGATAAATAGGTACATTATGAAAAAGTAGGTACTCAGAAAACAAAAACAAACAAAAAAACAAATAATAATAATAATATATATATAAAAGGAGGTGTCTTTGTAAGAGAAATATATATATATAATGGGGTTTGGGGTTGGCGTGCTTTACGGGTTACCTCTGATTGTGAGATTGAGTTGAGAGGAGAGACAGATCATCCAATCCATTGACTGCATGCGATACGACAAAACGAACTTGCGAAATATTTATTTATATATATATTAATTCTGTTATAAAACTAAAGGAATTGAGGAGAGAAATTAGAGAAATTGAGCTGTAATATAAATGCTCTGATATTTTATTGAATCTTCTCTCTTTCTATATTCTCTATCTATCTCTCTTACAAAATGAGAATGAAGCCATCGTTTTTATATACGAAGCTTTGGCTAATAATTCGGTAAATAGAAAACCCGTGAAGGTGTGTGAGATTCCCTTCTTATCATGTGGGCTCCACTCAAGACTTTACAACACTCCCCCTTGGAGACCACTATGGAATATGCCTCGTTAAAAACCTTGCCAGTAAAACCCAGTGGGACAAAAACTGGTCGAAGGGAAAAAGAGTACATAACCATGTATAATATAAAATTCTGTGTATATTGACGCGTGTGCGACACTGCCTCGTTAAAACCTTGCCAGGAAAAACCCAGTGGGATAAAAACCTGGACGAAGGAAAAAGAGTACAGTGTGTGAAGGTCTTTATTGATAACACGCTCCCCCTGATGCTTGACAAAATATCTTTAAGCCATATTGTTTATCATCTGTTGGCATTGCTTCTGTGAGTCAATCTTGTAATATTGTTGGATGCTCCCCCTGAAGAGTATCTCCCCCTGATATCTTCATGACTATCTTTCTAGAGAAAAGATCTTTCGGATTGAGTGAATGATGTAGCCACCAATAATTCATGTAATTGAGTAAGTAAATATATTTCCAGTGAGCTATTTCTATGTAAATCATAGAAATTTCCAAAGTCCTCTTATCTTAACAAAACCTGGGCTATTTGTAAGTTCACTTGAAAAGAATATGCCCGTATATGGTGTTATGCGGAGAAAGTATCACATATGCCTCACATCATCCCAAAGTGATGGCGACGGAGCTGAGCTCTATCTGGAAAATACAATATCCGGTCCAATATATTTCCGGAAAATCATTTAAGTGCCCAACGGATAATCCACACAAAATGCTTCAATACTTTCTTAGTATAAGCAAGAATCTCGTTGGCATAATGCTCGATCTTCAAGCCGAGACAAATGTTACTTGAACTTTTCAAGAGTTTTAACCAAGTATTAACTCTTCACGAGTTTTGATCAATTATCAACTCTCTAAGAGCTGTAATGTGTTGCAACCATATCGTAATTAGTGTACTCACTGAGGCAATTTATACATATTAGTATTGAGTACAAAATTTGTGCTTCAGGCACACGTCCTTCAAGGACTTGCTTCTTGTAATTTCAATCCTTCACGGATTTAAGAGGTTATACTTCATGACACAGTATATAACTTTATATCCAGCTATTTGTTTTGCTTATACATCTTTAGGGAATCGCTTCTGGCGATATGCTCCGTGCATTTAATAACCCTTAAAGATAATATGTTGGTCTCAGTAAATGTGCAATAGGAAGACACAATTGCATCTGTAAATATGGAGAAAACCAACATTTCTTGTTTCTGCCAGAAACATTGTGCCATATAAAATGGGTATATTCCATTTTATTCCGAACACCCAAGTATAACTTTCAGTATTAACATCTTTTGGGGTTCGTACTATGGGTTTATTCTTTCACGTTCATTCTCATCTGTAATGGAATTGCCTCTTTCCATTTTGACCAATGATATTGTCGACATTTAATAATAGAACGTAGTTCCAATCAACACAGCCCATTGATGATTTGAGTAGCTACTCCAAAACCAAAATTTTCATTCATCAATTCATGATCCCACCATTCTCATGTGCATGCGCATGCATCAATTATAAGCATTTCTTTGCTTTTGGGTACCCAAGCCACTTCAGGGGGCTTTTATTGTCTCTTTTCAGATAGACATCTCTTATAGGATCAATTATGTGAGAATGTGGATCATAACCTCCAGTGGAGCGTTATTTTACAGTAGGGCGTGGATAATCTCCATTTAAGGAGTTGGAACATTTAAAACCCATATATCTGTCATGCTATAGGCATGCCACAGATTAATACATACATGTCAATTAATTGTCCTTCTGGAACTTGAAACCATATAATTTGCTACGCATCAAACGTGCACTGTATGAATATTGACATGTTAAAGGATTGTCCTTCAGGGACTTCAATCCATATCATTTGCTACGCAACAGGCGTGCATCATATTGATCACTGCTATACCCATATTCTATTCTTATGGGACTTTAATCTGTGCAGTGTATTATCAATGTATCCAACTTGCAATCTGTGAAATTTGCATTAATAATCCATGGATACATATCAGAATGATACAAGCCATTCTTCTGGAATGGTCATAATACAAGTCGTTCTTCTGGAACGATCTATAATGCAAGGCATCCTACTGGAATGGTCCTCTGCACGGCGTTCTTCCGGAATGGCCTTATCTCCTCATTTGGTCACGTTTAAGGATGTAGTACAAAATATCAAAATAATAGTACAAGCATGAAATAACGTAAGTATTTCTTACATCCTTAGGTGGGAGAAACTTTTCTCAAGTATCACTCAAGCACGTATCGGCTCTGCAAATATGATGTGGCACTTGATGATCTAGTTATATCCTGCAAGAGCAAAAATCACAATCCTTATATCTTTGTCAAAAGTATAACCCTCAGTGCTAGGATCACTGCATGGATTCTTTCTTCGGATGTTCATTCTAAGGAAATAGAATCCCAGAGAGTTATAAAAGAAAGAAAAAATACAAAAGTTGTGATATTGATTGCAAGGTAAGGTAAGCAATCAAGGAAGGAAGCTGGTGGGAGCAGACAACAAACTCTCATCTCTCCTAGTCAAGGAGAACTTTAGGAGATCAGAGCATGTTGTCACTCTTGCAGTTCCCTGATGTAGCGGAAACGTGATCAGGGATAATCTCGCTTCCAGAATGGATGATCAGAGATAATCTCGCTTCTAAAGCACATCAAGGGCTCACTAATATGAAAAATAAGTAGATATTGCATCATTGGATATGAAGAAGAAATTGGAGGAAACTGAGTGTGTTCTGCAAAGAAAATTTCGTTAGTAACATATTTATACACAAATAAGAGGAATAAGTAAATCCGGTGAATTTCAAATTAACCGTAGAGATTTGCGAGATTCTCGGGAGCTTCTGAAAAAGTAACTCCGTGAAATCCGCAAAGCAAGATCGGCTTTGATGAAAATAATCCTGAAAACGCCGAAAGTGCCGACAGACATTACTGGAGACCACGTGAAGTTTTGGAACCTGGGAAAAGAAAAAGAATATGGGGATCCGGGGAAATATTGGGATCCTGGATACGGTGCCATATTTCCACCTATAGATATTGCCTCTGCAAGATCTAATTGGAGTAACTGCGTTTCAACTCAATTCCCTTTCATTATCTGAAAGTTTAGTTTTTCTAAGGCTTTCCTCAAAACCTTCTAAAAATGGCTTCCTCTTCTTCCCGCCCAAATCAACTTGATTTAAATGTTGACCCCAAAACAACTCGTGACATCAAAATCTGGCAGCCAACCTTTGCATTCCAAAACCGTCATCTTACGGTTAATGATTCTGTGATGATGGATGATTCGATTGCTGTCACAGTAGCTAGGAATTTTCTTATTCCTATGGATGAAATGCTGTTATTATCGAGGTCTGATGAAGAGGCTATTGATGACTCAATGGCTTTCAGCGTTCAGTGTGCTGCTTCTGTTTCTAACATGGCTAGTCGTTTGCGTGTTAGAGCAAACGAGATTCAGGAGCTGAACACTGAAAATTCGTCTCTTCAGAGAAAACTTCATGAGTCTCAACAGGAGGTTGAGAAACTTAAAGAGGAGAATAATGCCTTGTTGAAACTAGTGAGTTCATACTCCACTGATACGCAGACAAGGCTTGACATGCTGCAGATTTCCAATGAAAAGATTCTGGAAGAACACGAGTGGCTCATGGCTAAGCTTAAGAGGCGTCGTCCTCTTCCTGCAGAGGCTTCCAGAACATAATGGAATTTTTATAGATTTTACAGAGCCTGCTCGTTTCTTGCAGGTGAAGAAAATCTATCTGTTGTATGCTCCTTTTCTGTTATAATAATTGCGCAAATTCTTAAACTTGCACCTGTAGTTTTTACGTCTTTTCAAAATGACGGTTAGGAACCTTGTGCCTTATAGGTTCAAATAACCACAACAAATCTCTCAAATTACATATTTCAATGCATGTGAGTCCGGAACTTCTGGCCCGGGCTAAACACGACTTCAAAATTTATTTGCCCTTTTCAAATGGGCATGAAATATGAATTGAGTAAAAGCCATGATAATATTGCAATATAGTAGTGAAGAACATTAACTACTATATACCCAAAACTTCAGGTTCAGGATCTCTCATATATTTGGATCCATGGGTTTCCGGCCCAGATCATATAATATACCAAAATATGCGGGGAGCCTCAATTCATCCTTTGAGGTTTATCATGATATTATCCATTTCACGGTGTATTCTTAACAACCGGAATTCACAAAACATATTTCTTCCTTGAGGTGTCGATTGTAACAGAATCGAACTTTATCAAATTCATCATTTTCTTCTGCCAAAGAAATATGTGGTGTTCCACAATTTGTAATAATACCTCAAGGGTTGTCCATTTAACTGTTGGAACTTCAGGTTCTCAATATTGCCAGATTTTGAACTTCAAGCCAAAATCACATATTCTCATGGTATGGACATTTTTATAAATTCCTGTACATATTTCCGGACTTTAAGCCCTCACATAATTGTCCATATTTTGAGGAACTTCTGGCATCTCATTCAATTACTCATCCATGAGTTTAAGGAACTGCAGGTCCCCTTTTGTATATAGTGACGGCTTACCCCAAATGGTTAATATTTATCCATATGTCACTATTCATGTATGCAGTACTATTCATCAGATCATGAATACGTATCTATTCATGCGTACAGTACATTTGCCAGTACATTTACTATTCATGTGTACGGCACCATTAACCAATACGGTACTGTTACATTATCAAGGAACTCCAGGTCCTTATTTACATGTCAAGGATCAAGGATCTTCAGGTCCGATCTCTTGTTTACAAATACAGTACCGGAGAGACTGCCAGCCCTCATATCATTATCATCATCAAGGATCTTCAAGTCCTGATGTAGTTGCATGATGAGGATCAAGGAACTTCTGGTCCTGATCTGTATACTGTAAAAACTCATCATACTGCACAATTAATTCATAAAATAAATTGCTTGTAAATAAATTGCTGGTAAATAAATTGCTGATATGGACGATAAACCCGCACCATACTTTAAATATATGTAAATGTGCGGTAAAGTAAATTCATAAATTAAATTGCTTGTTGTATGGACGTTAATTCCGCACCATATTTTAAATAATAAAGTAAATGTGCGGTAAAGTAAATGTGCTTGTATGGGCACTAATTCTACTCCATACTTTTAAATGAAAGTAAAGGCAGTTGTGTGGACGATAATCCCGCGCCACACTTTTAAATAAATATTGTTGTATGGGTAATAAACCTACACCATACAGTAAATACATTGTATGGGTAATAAACCTACACCATAAAATAAAGTAAATGCAGGATTAAAAACCACCACTTAAAAATATATGAGGTGTAACCGTCCATAGAATTACTATATATATATATATATATATATATATATATATATATATATATATATATATATGTATGAATATAATAAATTAGTATGGTCAGAAAAACCTCTAGCAATAATGCTAAAAGTTGCAGGAAGCTTTTTCACCCTTTTTTTTCGTTGGAATCTTATCAACATCATGATAAGATAATTATTATACTAATATATTAGTTTGAAAGCTAGACAAATCATGTTGGCTTTTCTTCTGTTCACCTGCAAACTTCACTAGCTTTGAAATGTTAGCATGAGTATTAAATTGTGTATAGAAATAATAAAGTAATAGGAAGGATAAGGGGGAGGGGGGGGGGGGGGGAGGGGGGGAAACTTATCCCTTCGGTGTTGTTTCCTAAAGATTGAGAGCAGTAGGGGCCTCTATTACAAGAATTGCTTTCACAAACAGGTTCCTTCCCATCAGGAGCAAGCCCATCCAAGTACTCTCCCACGCCCTGAGCAAGAGATGCCAGCAACGTGCTCAGTGCAGCTGTGCTCACGCCATAGCTTTGGGTGTAAAGACTTATGTATCTACAAGCCCCACCCATGGGGCTAAAGGCATCAGATCCTCCGTAGAAGGTGGCATGAGCTGCTTCCATGCACCCCCAGTGTACACCCATGGGATTCTTGCTTCAGCCACCCATATTAGTGAGATGAGCAGAGAGGCAAGGCAAGCAGAAATACTCACCACACCCATTTTTCTCTTCTGAAGTTTCCCTAGAAATAAACAGAAAGTGAAAGAGAAAAGGGAAAAAGAGAAAGGGAGAGAAAAAGACAGTGAGGTACTGATAGGGTGTGTATGCGAGTATGAAGGTTTGGAAGCAGAGATCACCCCATGATGATGGTGGTGAGGAAGAAGAAAGAGAATAAAAGATCTGGGTTTCATCAGAGAATTCAGCTGGTATTTTGAGAGCGAATTCGTGCTGATAACGTGTTATAAAACTAAAGGAATTGAGGAGAGAAATTAGAGAAATTGAGCTGTAATATAAATGCTCTGATATTTTATTGAATCTTCTCTCTTTCTATATTCTCTATCTATCTCTCTTACAAAATGAGAATGAAGCCATCGTTTTTATATACGAAGCTTTGGCTAATAATTCGGTAAATAGAAAACCCGTGAAGGTGTGTGAGATTCCCTTCTAATCATGTGGGCTCCACTCAAGACTTTACAACAAATTCTTTGTTTTAAAGTTTTCTTTTTCTCCTTCTTACGAGATATGAGATAACGATTGATTGTCAGTGGCTGCTTTTTTATTATTGCTGTAAATTTAGTGGACCCCGCCTTCCATGTTGCATGGCTTTATGATCCCTCACATCCTTGAAAACACGACTTCCTGCGCTCCATGTGTACATGTGTATCGCATGCATGCATGGTCTCATCTCTCATGGATGATCATCAATGGATGGATTGATCTGATGGGTGGGTCCATGGAGCCAGTACTCGATCCACTGGTGGTCCCCACCTCTCGCATAAGTCTCTCGATCTAGCTTAACTATTTGGGTTGGTGGAGACTATTGATGATATTGGGACGTAGCAATATTTTGCTAGCTGATCCTTCAATTAGTACATTATTCCTATATTATTAATTTGTTACAAAAACACCCTGCCAATAAATGATGTGAAAATTCACATGAAAATATACACACCGAATCCACACGGGGAAAAATGTTGAAAAGATTCTTTGCAAAGGCCCTTATGATAAAAAAATGACAGAAAATTAGCTTTGCGTTTGGATAGTCTACACGAGTTTTGGTAAAGAAATTTCATCTTTTGGTATCCATTGGATACTGATTCTGAAACGCATTTTCATTTTTATGTTCTTCGTCTGCATCTTTGATTTGTTCCCTGTTTAACCACTTCCAAACAATACTCATGGTGAAGTCATAAAGAAGTCAAATTTATAGTGTTCATGAAATTTATATAAAGACTCTGAACTCTGCGTTTCTCAAATATAGGGACTAGCCATGACACAGGACAATGAAAGCAGGCCTCCTCCAGTTAAGCTTGAGGTTTGTGCTGATTAAAGCATTGAACTTTTCAGAAATCAAGCTCAAATCCAGAAATCCTTGGAGCGCATCCTTTACACATGGCTAAATACAACACCTGTCCCTTTTTTTGGATGTCTTATGTGTTCATGTCAGGAACAGAGAAATATTCAAACACAAACATTTCAAAGAAGGAAGATAAAATTTGATGTTTATCAAAACAGATAGTCACAAGCGTGAGTAATTTAATTGTGTTTCAATTCTGTTAAACGTGCAATGTTGTCTCCCTAGGCTAGGTTCCTTCTATATATGAATCTAGTTGGAACTCTTTCTTTTACTATTTGAGTTCAAGTAATACATGAATAATTGTATTTTGGTATACACAAACACAACCACACATGTCCAAATTTCTAAGCTAAGCACAAATTCAAGTTCACGAATGTAATTGAGTGAAAGGAGAGGCCTTTCTTTCCGATCCTAAATCGCTAGATCTAATACTAGAAAATTGCCAACAGAAGCAGCAAATATTTCATATTCATATTCATATTCAAATTCAAGAGTGCTGCTATTTCCACCCACCTGTCCTATTTTCCCACCCACTTTAACTTTAAAATTTTAAAAACAAATTTATCCCTTTGTAAAATTACTTCTAAGGACTTAGCTCTCTTCAAATTTACCCCTATCCTATACGTTTCAAAATACGTTTCAAGAGAAAACTAGAACGCTCTGATGTTATTGATTAACATGATTATATCAAGTCCTGCGACATGCAGCTATAAAGTTGTCTAATTTTCATTCAAGTTAATGAAAATAGATACCTAAATCAAACTAATATAAAAAGAAGACAATATTGCAGGCTATCCCATGATTATTCATCTTTTCTCATATTATGTCTATGCCCAGAAGAAACAACAGTAATTAAAAAGTGCCATCACAAAAGCAATACTCTCATCAATTCTTAATTTATTTCCAAATTATCCGTCTTGGCAGGTTAGTATCCCATCAAGAAACAAATGAGAGAGAGAATTTGCTTGAATTAATAATTAAAGGGTATGTTAGGAATAATAGTGGGTGGAAAGATAAAATTGTGTTTTTCCAAATTTATATGGTGGGTGGGAAGATAAGGTGGGTGGGGAAATAGGACAGGAGGGTGGAAATAGCAGCACTCAAATTCAATCAAACCATAATTCTTAATTTCAAGATCTGAAGTAAAATAAAAAAAATAAATAAAAATTAATAATAATAATAAAATAAAAAAGAGACGTAGAAAACTGAAAAAGCTAACCTTAATGCCAGAAGGGGATTCCATGAAAGTAAGCTTGTAGGTATTGGTGCGGAAACTGTGGAAGGAACAGCCTTGGCCGGGCAGCTGAGGGACGCAGAGATTGGCCTACAAGAACCCCCTCAACAAACCCTAACATCGACTGCAGAGAGAGAGAGAGAGAGAGAGATGCTTAGGTTTTCGCGACAGAGGGAGAAAGAGAGGGGTGGTGGTCATGGAGCGACAATGGAGAGAGAAAGCGCTGAGAGAGGAAGAGAGCGCGAAGAGAGAGCTGCGGGGGAGAGAGAAGAGTGAGGGCAATCAGTGGGCAATAAGTATCTATTTAGATGAAGGGTAGCTTGGTACTTTCAAGTATCAAAGTGATTATATCCAAGGTCTTAAATATCGGTTGTATCGGAAATATCGGTAGGCTAAAAACACGGAAATTTCAATGGAAATATCGGGATATTATCGATATCGGTAAAAATTGAATAAAAACCACGGAAATTGTAAGAAAAACTTGGAAATTTTAATTGAAACTTTATAAGATGTTTATTTAGGCAATTATCTATTAGTTTATCATAAAAAATTGGAAGGAAATGCATTACATGATGGATTTAACTGATTTAAGTTGATTATATAGCTAGCTAGCAAACACTGTGAGTGTAGAAAATATATAGTAATTAATGAAAAAAAATTAAACACACCATAATAATTTATATATAATGAATTACTACAATATTTTACACTTTATACATTGCATGGTAAAATACATGGTGATTTGTTTCTTGCAAAAGAAATTCACAACAAAACCATGTATATATATAAATATTTTAACATATTTTCACAAAAACATAAGTGATATGGTGGTTAAGGTGTTGAATGAGTAAAATGGGAGGGGTTCGAATCCCCTTGGTGGCCCGACGAAACGAGTCCGTAGACACGTGGTGGACTCGAATCGGACGTGTAACGAAGGAATTACGAGCAAAATACACAAGAAGGGCAAAATTGTAAATTTTGAAAATCTGATTTTAAAATCTGATTCTCTCTCTCTCCTCACTTCCTCTTCTTCTTCGCGAAACTTCCCCCTCACCTGTTTTTCTTTTTGCTCCAGCCAACAGCCCAAACCTCCATAACCATCGGCACCGACCACCCCAGCCCACCAGACCAGACCCAACACGCCAGCCAGACCTCGCCGTCGCACCCCCGACCTGCGCCGCCTCCGTCGACAGCTCCAACCACTGGAAACAGCTCGGTTTTGGGCTGGTTTTTCTCCGGATATTATCACCGTTTTGTGTTGACGTTGCTCGATAATATCCGGATCGATATATCGGCGATATTTTCGACGACAATATCGATATTTGCACGAAATAAGCTGGTTTGTTCCCAGATTATCGCCATCCCAAAAAAATGAAATTATCGCCGATATTTCGACGATAATTTCGATTTTTAAGACATTGATTATATCATACTAAAGTTTGTAAAGTGATTATATGAGAATAGGGCTTTGCCAAGTGACTATATGAGCCAATTTCCCTTTTTTCTTTTTAGTTTCCTGCTGAAAATAATGCATTATTATTAGTAATTATGCTCATAATTGTAAGAGGTCTACTGGCATTTATGCCACTTTATTTTGCTTTCAATGAGAGAAGATAAGATTTATTAACTTACAGATCTTTAATTGAAAATTTAAGTTGAAAAATTGAAAGTTAAAATTTCATCACACAGTTCGCACTCTAGATTGAAGAGGCATCTCTTTATAGATTATCATGTGTCATTACTGGTATGAATTTTGCATTTAATGTATATACACTTTTATTTATGGGTTTATTTTCTCTGAAGACCAGAGCTAAATTTGAATAAGATGTTTAATCAAAAGATGTAATGATTAACATGGATTTTGATAGATGAGTGGCAGTGCATAATTTATGTTGAAATCCCTAGTAGCATGGGAAAAAGGACTTGTAGCATTTAGAATCTGGTTTAGTACTGGACATCTGCATTGCGGATGTCATCGAATCTACATTCGTTTAAGCGGCTGTTTAATTCACTCAAGTTGGAATGTGCGTGGATGTTATTTTTTCTTTTTCATCCGTTCAGCGGCCCCTGCTTTGAGGTGTACGTAAAATGTGTGCGTGTGTGTCAATGAATTACTTAGATATGGACTTTTCTTGATATTTTTTAATTTGGTGTGGTCTGGTTTTTGTGTTATGCAATTGAATTACTTAGAAATAGACTTTTCTTGAGGGCAAATTGGTCATTATTTATCCTAAAATTTGGTTAAATCTGATAAAAAATTAGACAGTGGGACCATTTGAGTAATTAATATAGAGTTGAGGGACCATTTGAACGAATAATTTAATTGAGGCCCCAAAATGTAAATCGCATACAAATTTAGAGACCATTTGAGTAATTTACCCTAATAGATATTGCATTGTTGTCTGCTTGATGCTCCTGTCTCTTTCTAAAATTTGCCTAAGGGGATCAGGACAGGGCCTTAATAGATTCGTGCTTTCCCATTTTTTCTCCTTGATGCAATTTAGCACTGAGAGGAAATATGTCAAAGATGCCATTTTAGTTGTGTATATGAATTATAATTGATTGGCCCAGGTTGGTGCCCTTCACGCCCCAGCTTTCTCATTGAATTACTGTTTTTTACATAGTAAGTATATATACACTTATCATATATTATTTTAGAATTCTCGTAAAATTACAAAAAAAAAGGTGCTAGGTTTGTATATGATGGAATGAACGGTGTGATCATTAGCAATGTGCATGTGCTGGCAGGTTGTTATGAGTGTGTAGAGTAATATTGTTTGGTGTTTGGGTGTGCTAGTTTTTTTTGGTGTGAGAAATGGTACTGTTATCAATTTTATATTTATATACATTGTGTGATACGTTATGTTTTCAGCATTTTTGACATTGCCTATTCCATTGTCAATGATGATGTTTCACTCCCAGCAGCGAAAATGTCCTGAAATAGAATACATGAATTTCAGTAGGATGACCAAATAACATGTCTTGAAATGTTGCAAACAAAATTTTAGTTTAAACCAGTTCCTGGTTGTTAGGTTATTTCTAAACCAATATCATGTGCATTCTTTCAACAGAAACTTAGGGGAATATGTGTATATAGTGGATTAAGTGAAGAATACATAGAGAAGTCAGAAGAGAGATTTCTGTTTCAATAAGATTAACCTTCTAGTTAATTATGGATGCCTAAGTAAACTTTGCTAGTGTAAGTATGAAAAACTTGATGAGAAATGCATATACATAAAAATACTAACTAGGAGAACCGCTTTGATATTCTTCATTGTTAAAAAAAACTTCAAGCTCACCATGCTCCTGCAGATTCAAAAAGACACCTAATAGATCATTTGATGTGTCCTTGCCTGTAGTCTCGGCTTCCTCCTTGCGGGCTTTATGCTCTTTGACAATGTGGTCAAGTATCATGTCAATTTTCCTATTTTGCAAGGTCTTTATGTGATTCAAATTGTTGAAAATCTTACTAGTTGCAGTAATGTAGTTTTTGGTTTTTAATTGTTTTGGGATGTTGTTTACTAGGTGTTGCATTGCATTTCATAATTTGATTTTTTGAATTTATTGGTTTTGGTTTTGCATTGCATTGCATTTTATAATTTCCTTGGCCTTCAACCTCACCAATTTGAAGAGTAGAGGCTACCCAGATGAGGAATTGGGTGGGCAAGAGAAGAGTAGAACTAGCCAAGAGCAAGGGAACTCAAAATTGGACTTTTAGAAGCTGCATTGCAATTTTTTTCATTTAATTAGAATTGGATTTTTGCTCTTTCCTTGGCCTTCAACCTCACCAATTTGAAGAGTAAGGGCCACCCAAATGAGGAATTGGGTGGGCAAGAGAAAAGTAGAACTACCCAAGAGCAAGGGAACTCAAAATTGGACTTGTGGAAACTGCATTGCAATTTTCATTTAATTACAATTGGATTTTTGCTCTTTCCTTGGCCTTCAACCTCACCAATTTGAAGAGTAAAGGCTACCCAGATGAGGAATTGGTTGGGCAAGAGAAGAGTAGAACTACCCAAGAGCAAGGGAACTCAAAATTGGACTTTCAGAAACTGCATTACAGTTTTCATTTAATTATAGTTGGATTTTTGCTCTTTCCTTGGCCTTCAACATCATCCTTGTAAGTTTTTGCTCCTCTCTCTCTCTCTCTCTCTCTCTATAGATTGGTTGTTGAGAAATTAGTAGAGAAGGAAATGATGCATAATTTGGTATGTATATTCTTGATCAAATTCTTATTTGAATTTTCTGGTTATTTTTTGCTTTTTATAAGTTGACTTTTCGACTCTTTGATGTAATTTTTATTCTTTACTTTGGCTTTTTTTTATTTATATATTTTATCATATTTGAGTTTGAGGTGCTATTTGGTTAGAGATTTTTGTATAATTACTTTCATCATGGTTTTGACTTTTACTTCCTCACTTATTAGTAGGTGCATTTGTGCCCCGACTCTGCAGTTTCCCATACTCTGCAATGCAATTTTTGCTTCTATAAAATTAATTTTTGTTTTTGTTGCTATTTTCGTTTTCGTTTTTGTTTTTTTAACATAATTGATATCTACATTGTATTTTTTATGCATTTCTGTTTTTATTTGCAATTTTTGCGTGCATATGTGTTGAAATGATTTTTTTATTTTATTTTAAAAACTATTGATTGTTTATATAAATATTACAAAATCAAGTTTGGTATAGTGGTTTGTGAGTCAGCCATCCTCCTTTGAGGGGTCAAGGTTCCGAGTCCCTTAAATGACACAAAATCTTTTTTTTAAAAGGTGAATAAAGGGCAATGGAGTTGGTCCCCTGTAGACGGTGGATGGGCGGTGGTGTTTGGCGGTCGGCGGTGACGGTTGGCTGGATGTGGACATGTGGCATAGTATGCTTGCCTTAGAAGGAGTGGCATTGTGTGTAATTTTGATATTTTTAAATGATATTTTTGTAAAATTAGAAACTACATTTTGGTCTTTGGCCTTATGCTAATTAGATGAAATTGTATTACTATCTTCCAAATTAGTAAACTATATTGTTTTTTAAAACTAAAGCTCCCTAGTATTATATTGCCCATATATAAATATATATTTTCACTCTTTTTTTTGTCATGGTAAAATTTTGAAAACCTTGTGAGGGATTGTTGGAATTTTTAAAAAGGTTTTAAAAATTAACCGTTTTATTTATTTAATTATTTTGGCTGTTTTATTTTATTTATTGTGGGGGTTATAAATATTTAATTTTTAGATTTTATTTCTATTTTGAATGCCTTAATTTTCTAGTTTAATATGGTGAAGGTTACATGTTATTGGATGCCTATAAAAGGCACTCCTCTTTCACATTTGAAAACACAACACTATCATAATATCACATACCACAAACACCACCACAATTTGATTATCTCATATTCTATTTTTATATATTTTCTCCACTAATATTATTATTTTGGGCAATGGTTATGTGACTTGGATACCTATATCCGTCTATGAACGTGCTCATAGCTGATCTTGAGTTTGTGTACAAGAGGTCGTATCTTGGAGTCTTGTAGACCGCCAGTACCTACATGTAGGGAGGCTACAAAGGCTTTAGGACAACGTATTTGACGTGCTTCATCGTACCAAACTCACCTTTTTATTTATTATTTATTTTGCTTTCACTTATCTATTAGTTTATTTTTCTTCAATTTCATTGTGCCTTTCCAATTTATTTATATGGTATTTATAAGATAAAATTTTTTGTATTTGGCTTTATGCAAAGGAAAATTATAAATTTTATAACAATCCCTCCACACTCACACTGATGCGCTCTCTGTCTTCACTGACGCGCTTCCCTTCACACACACTAATGCGTGGTCTTCAATCTGGTACGGTGTTATATCTACCATGTGAATGTGACCAAGTAAAGGGTAAAGAACCTTCAAGGCAACTTCTTGTCTTTGACGGTGATACTTCCTTTATGACGCGCACAAACTTTCTTTCAGTTCATGATGATGCTTTTTCTTTATTGTTGAATTTGAATATGGGAGAGAGAGAAAAGCTTCTATCTTTGCTTCTTTTTTTGTGTGTGTGTGTGAATAATTTCAGTCGATGGCAGCTATGGGGTTTTTGATTCTGTGAGGTTATGCTTTTTCTTTTTGACTAACATATCTTCACAATTGTTTAGATTGGTTTGTCTGTTTCTTAACGGAACCTTACATGTGGCTTGTTTCTTATCCCTTTCCCACTTTTACTATTATTTGCAATTGATATAAACTGCTATGAAAAAATAAAAATAAAAATAAAAATAATTACAGAGTTGCTTTCATGTCCTGTGGGTTCTGGCCCATGAGAGGGAGTGCTTCATTTGGACTTCATATGTGTTCTGAATTTTTCATCTCAGTAATAGAAGAAACCAAATTACCTCACAATAATTGGGGAGATCAATGAACTTGAGAATGATAACCAAAAGCGGATTTCATTTGGACACCGACGAACTATTTAACCAATTTCACTATTACTGATGAAAAGGAAATTTTCTACATAAGATAACATGAGCTCACGATGTTGTAACATTACTAAAAATAGGACACCTTATGTCATAAAGTTGTTACATTAACGCGGTAAATTGTAGCGTATATCTCTTTTTCATTTTTATTTTAGTGGCCCACTTTTGCCAAATTAGCTTTCATTGATTGGATTCACCTCATCAAGAGAAATTTCGTTTGCACTTTCAAGGTTAAGGAATCGGTAACTTCTTGTCTTTGGTGGTAATGAGCTTTCTTTTTCTACATGATAAATAGGTTATATGAAAAGGTAGGTACTCGAAAAAAAAAAAATTATATATAGGTACATTTACTTTTCAATATGAAGTAAATTTCACTGCAAAGTAAGTAATCAACCTTTACTTTGTTGGCGAGTAGAGCATATCCTATTCTATTTGGGTTTTATTTATTTTTCCTTTTGTGTAGATATTATGTAATTAGGATTCCACTTATTTCCTAATTAAACCCTACTAGGGTTTGTAACCTGTATTATAAATACCTCCTTTCGGAGAATAAAATATATCAGAAAATATTCTACCATATTATTTGACTTGGTATCAGAGCCGACGTTCTGGTGACCTGTGTGTGTTGTGCCCACCCGTGTTCCACTGTGTGCCCTAATTTCTTTTAGGGTTCTTGTGCCTGTGCCTTTGCTGTGTGTACTCTGTCGTGTTCGTGCCTCTACTGTCTTTGTGCCTGTCTTTGTGCATCTGCCGTAATTGTGTATGTGTTGTGTTCTGTTGTATACTCTGCGTGCTTTGTTGAGTTTCTGCTACAATCTTGGGTGATAACTCCATTGTTGGTTCTGCTGCTGCTGCTGCTTCTGCAAATTTGCGTGTTTCTGACTCTATTCCAGGTACTGGCTCCAATACTTGGATAATTGACACTGGTGCTTCTGATCATATGACTTATGATGCTAAATTTTTTGATGAGTTGTCTAATAACACCCGTGACCCATACATAACTAGTGCTAATGGCTTGCCCTCTCCAATTACTGGCGAGGGCACAATCTCTCTCACTCCAACTCTGTCCTTGTCTCATGCGTTATTAGTTCCCAATATCCATTGTAATTTGTTATATGTTGGTCGATTACTTGATACACTTAATGCTTCTGCTACTTTCTATCCTACCCATTGCTCTTTTCAGGATCTCAAGACTCACGAGGTGATTGGGCATGGTAAACGGATAGGGGGGGTTATATTATTTGACATTGCCTTCTGCACCAGTTCGTGATCGTGTCGTTAATACTGTTCAAAGTTGCAGTGTCAAAGACAAACAACAAATTTGGTTATGGCATCGTCGCTTGGGACACCCGTCATTTGGCTACCTTAAGCGTCTGTTTCCATCTTTATTTCGCTCCTGTGATGAGTCCAGTTTTAAGTGTGAGACATGTATTTTGGCCAAGAGCCATCGCACTGTGTTTCCTTTGAGTGACAGTAAAGCTGCAAAGCCTTTTGATTTAGTGCATTCTGATGTGTGGGGTCCGGCTCGTGTTACTTCGAACGGATTTCGTTGGTTCGTCACATTTATTGATGATTGTACCCGACTTACTTGGGTTTTCTTGCTGAAAAATAAACATGATGTTGCTTCCATCCTTCCAGAGTTTTGTACTATGGTGTCTACTCAGTTTCATGCTCGGGTCAAAGTATTCCGGACAGATAACGGAGGTGAATATGTGAATAATACTTTGGCGTCTTTCTTCCGTGCTCAAGGTATTATTCACCAAACGACAACCCCTTTTACTCCTCAACAAAATGGTGTGTCTGAAAGAAAGAACTGCCACTTGCTTGAAGTTGCCCGCTCACTCATGTTGGATATGTCTGTTCCCCATCACCTTTGGGGGCATGCTGTTCTGTTTGCTGCCTATTTGATTAATCGTACGCCTAACCGGGTTCTTGATTTCAAGACTCCGCATGATGTGTTTGGTGACCATGTTTCCCCTGTCTCCGTCTCCAAGTTGCCACCTAAAGTTTTTGGATGTGTTGCTTATGTTCATGTCTACTCTCATCAACGGAGTAAACTTGATCCTTGTGCTATGCGATGTGTCTTTATTGGTTATTCTTCTACTTAGAAGGGTTATAAATGCTATCATCCACCTACCCAGAAAGTGCATGTTACTTTGGATGTCACATTTCATGAAGAAGTTCCATATTATGTTTCTCCCTCCTCTTCAATTCAGGGGGAGAGGGGGAGTGAATTGAAGAGTTTCGAAGCAGACAATGTGGAAAAAGTTGGATTTGAAGAAGAATTTTTTGAGACACAGGAAGCGACCGGTCGTATGGAAGAAGCGACTGGTCGCCAACGAACCTGCCTGGAAGGAATTTTTGAGACACAGGAAGCGACCGGTCGCGAGGTAGTAAGCGACCGGTCGCCTTCCTCGACGAGCGACGATAGTGACGATGCAAGTGAAGCGACCGGTCGCCCTGAGTGCGACGACCGGTCGCCGGGTGAAAATCTGGAATTTTTTGAGTCATCATTAGAGGGACGTAGCAATGATACTAGCAACTCTCATACAGATGAAATTGATACAAGACCCCCCTCTGCCCTGCCACTGCCCCAATCAACTCGTGATAATGAGGTACTTTCTATTTCTAGTGATGTGTCTAATTATTCTTTGCCTCCACGCACTACTCGTGGAAAACCTAAAGTACAATATTCTCCTGATATACATGCCAAGTCCAAATATCCCATTAACCATTATATGTCAAATCATCGTTTATCTAAGTCATATGCATCATATTTGTGTCAATTATCTAGTGTATGTGTGCCAACTAAGTTGCAGGATGCTCTATCTGATCAAAATTGGGTAGATGCAATGCATATTGAGATGGAGGCCTTAAATAAGAATGCCACTTGGGAGTTTGTTCCTCTACCAAAAGGAAAAAAGGCAGTTGGGTGCAGATGGGTGTTTACTTTGAAGCACAAGGCTGATGGGTCTATTGACCGTTACAAGGCAAGATTGGTAGCTAAAGGGTATATTCAGACCTATGGAGTGGATTACACGGAGACTTTTACTCCAGTAGCAAAGCTCAACACTGTGCGCGTGCTCTTGTCCTTAGCTGCTAACCGTGACTGGCCGCTGCTACAATTTGATGTCAAGAATGCATTCCTCCATGGTGATCTCAAGGAAGAAATATATATGGATCCTCCGCCGGGTATCCCTGTGACTTCTAAGGAGGGTATGGTGTGCAAGCTACGGAAATCCTTGTATGGATTAAAGCAGTCTCCAAGAGCGTGGTTTGGAAGATTTGCTGCATCCATGAAGAAGTTTGGGTATGTGCAAAGTAACTCTGATCATACTTTGTTTCTGAAGCGTCATAAAGGTAAATTGACGGCTTTAATTATTTATGTTGATGATATGATTGTGACTGGAGATGATCATGTAGAGATACAGAGTCTTCAGAAGTATCTGGCTTCTGAGTTCGAGATGAAATCATTGGGTGATTTAAAGTATTTTCTTGGGATTGAAGTTGCCAGATCTAAACATGGTATTTTTCTATCCCAAAGAAAGTATGTTTTGGATTTACTTGTAGAAACTGGAATGTTGGATTGTAAACCAATTGATACCCCTAGTGAGCAGAATCATAAGTTGGGGATATATCCCGATCAAGTTCCGACTGATAAAGAACGTTATCAACGACTTATAGGGAAATTGATTTATTTAGCTCATACTCGTC
Source organism: Prunus kanzakura (assembly GCA_020521455.1). Classification (NCBI taxonomy): domain Eukaryota; kingdom Viridiplantae; phylum Streptophyta; class Magnoliopsida; order Rosales; family Rosaceae; genus Prunus; species Prunus kanzakura. Next base: position 25,338 of record BPUM01000780.1, read on the forward strand.
CGGATATTGCGTATGCTGTAAATATAGTGAGTCAGTTTATGCACTCTCCTAGTGTAAATCATATGGGAGCTGTGACTCGTATTTTAAGGTATCTTAAAGTAACTCCTGGCAAGGGGTTAATTTTCTCCAAGTATGGCCATACAAATGTAGAAGGGTATACAGATGCTGATTGGGCAGGTTCAGCCACAGATAGGCGTTTGACATCTGGGTATTTTATGTTTGTGGGTGGCAATCTTGTTACGTGGAGGAGCAAGAAACAAAAGGTGGTGTCTAGATCTAGTGCTGAGGCTGAGTATCGGGGAATGGCCCATGGTGTATCTGAGTTACTATGGCTGAGAAGATTGTTGAAAGACCTTGGTTTTGGGCCTAATAAACCCATGGAGTTATATTGTGACAATACGGCTGCGATTGCAATTGCTCATAATCCTATACAACATGACCGTACAAAGCATGTGGAGGTTGATCGAAATTTCATTAAGGAAAAGTTGGATGCGGAGATTGTGTCCTTCCCCTTCATCCGTTCAGAGTATCAGTTAGCTGATGTTCTTACGAAAGCTGTTTCTACAAGTATCTTTCTCAACTCGCTTGACAAGTTGGGCATGCGTGACGTCTTTGCTCCAACTTGAGGGGGAGTGTTGGCGAGTAGAGCATATCCTATTCTATTTGGGTTTTATTTATTTTTCCTTTTGTGTAGATATTATGTAATTAGGATTCCACTTATTTCCTAATTAAACCCTACTAGGGTTTGTAACCTGTATTATAAATACCTCCTTTCGGAGAATGAAATATATCAGAAAATATTCTACCATATTATTTGACTTACTTTTCAAGATGCCTTACTTTTTCTTTTGACAAGCATTACCTTTACTTTTTCTCCGTGTCAAAAAAGGTAAAGGAATAAAGTTAGTTGCAGAAGAAAAAAAGGGCATTAAAATCTTTCACAACTCGTAGTGAAAAGAAAAGAGAACCACCGTGCCAACAAATAATGTGAAAGGACAGAGGAAATTTCTAATGGAGACTGGATTGCTGGGTTTGCAGTAAACTTGGGGAAAGGGCAGGTCCTGGAGGCTGAATTGTGGGGTTTATTCTTTGGCATTAAATTTGCTGCTCAGAAAGGGCTTTCTCATCTCATCATTGATTATTTCAAACATTGATTAATTTCCTTACTTCGTACTCCTCTTCAATATCAATATGCCTCCGCTTTGGGTGATCCGCTGGTTCTGAAGACGAGCAAAGCGATTGCTCTTGATGATCATGATCATCAACTGCGGTGATATCTGATCCACGAGGCCTCTTTCCTACACAACTCGTTGATTCATTCATCGTTATATCGTCGTCAACAACCATGGCACTCCCACTAACATCAGCAACCTGGTGGCCTAATAGGTGTACCCCACAGCTTATAACCGGTATCGGTCCTGCGCCTTGCAAGTGAAATATAACTTGACACATATTACCCTGCTGCAAATGCGTCGGTTCTTCTCCCACACGTAACTTCTGCGGATCCAATAATGGAACACACTTGAGCCACACATGAGTATCCTCTATCTCCGTTGCATACATATCCCCAATCCATACCTTATTGACGAGTTTTCCATTGATAAGAATCTTGGCATCGTCAAAATAAGGGTAATGATAGCTAATACATAGAACCAATCTTGACGTCTCCCGTTCTAAATTTGGAGGAATTTCAAAAGAAAATTCACATCCACCAACGTATTCCTCTTTATCCTCGACATCAGGATATCTACATACTGTTGCATTTTTACCACAGCTGACCCACTTTGGAAATGCGTTGCCTCGAAGTATAATTTCGAATTCAGAATGCGGTACCTACAATGGAATTGAGTTACAACAATCATCATCTTAACGATATAATATAGAGGAAGAGAGAAAGAGAAGAGACAGAAACCTTATTCAGAAGAATATTTTCTGTGATCTCGTAGGCACCTAGTCTATGACAATTGACCAAATCTAGCCACCGAACCCCCTGGGGAAGTTTTGGAAATTTTTCCAATGATGTGCAATTAGGCAAGAGTACCCGATCTACACTTGGTCGAAGCAATTCTGGAATTTCCTGAAGCCCCTTGCAACCATTTAATCTAAGAAACCATAAGTTGGCAAATTTACTAATGCATCCCGGACCTCTGAAAACATTGTTTCCCGATAGATCAAGAAATGTAAACGTGAGCCAGCAGTCGAGAGGCAGGACGAAGTTACTTTCTGATAAATTGCATCCTTGGAGATTAAAGAAAACTAGCTTGGGAAGCGCTAATGAGATGTTTGAGTCAGAGTTCACCTTATCACCAAGTGTAGTGAGACGTTGCAATCCATATATCCTACGCAATGACGTAAATGTAAGGTTGTCACAATAACCAGCACTCATAAATGTAATCCCAGCAAGATATGCAACTGAGGATGGCAATCCTCTTATGCCACTTTCTCCGATATTCAAAATCACCAGGGATTCCAACTTGTCCTCTATTTCTGGGAAGCTCTCAAGCCTTCCACAATTACGTAGACAAAGCCTTTCCAGGGATTTCAATCTAAGTGTTGTTGCAAACCTCATAAGCTTAAAGCATCCATCAAGATTCAATTCAACGAGTTTATCAAGGAGTCCAACAAAATCATCAACCTCAACCAAACTTGTACACTTACTTAGATTCAGCCACTTTATATTTGGGATTCCGGATAAGTCAGGGATTTTTTTTAAGAATTGACAACCACTCAAATTCAAAGATGTCAGCTTTGGCATATACTGTGAGACAAAAACATAAATTGGTAAATTATCAAATCCCTTAAAAAAAAACTTCGAATATATATTTTTTTGTTCCAAAAACAAGAACTCTATTTGAAATAGTAATAAATAAGAATAATTTCAATTGTTACCTTAAAATTTTCCAACTTTCTCATACTACCACAAGGCATATTGAACACAGCAAGATGCATTGCATAAAACTTGGATGGCAAAGAACGTAACTGGCATCGACCCCAATCAAGGAACCTCAACTCGTTGGGTAGATATTTAATGTGTCCAGATAGAATTGCATTACGATTTATGAAAATTTCAAGATTGTCCATCCCAGAGAAGCTTGTTGCATTCAATGTTATCACATTTGGCTTGGGAAACTCCACCATGTTGCCTTTAATTTTTCCTGTGCCCTAAAATGGAAAATAATTAGTGTTAAGACTTTTCAAACCAAAATACAAGTACATTTTGTTAAGAAATTTCTAGGTTACATAAGTTACTGGTTCTTTTCAAATGGAATATAAGAACGTATATTATACTTACTGTATTTCCCGTTAGAACATGGTAGACATCCCCATGAAACCATAATCTACTACGCTTGCCAGGCTCAATGGGGCACTCTTCGTGAACTATATCCTTTCCCATTTTTTCTAGCAAGTCATGCATCCAAATCCTATTACATTCAATAGTTATGATTGCCTTCTCAACGAGTACTTCTATACAATCTTGGGAGACCTTCTGCTTACAACTTCTTAGTACTTGTATCACATAATCCTTCTCTTCACCCTTGAAGAAGCATGCAATGTCAAGAAAAACTTGTTGCATTGAATTTTCCAATGCATCATAACTTTTTCGAAGTATTTTCTGAATACCTAAATAAGGTTCTCCTTCGTAACCCTCTAATATAGCTTGCCAACGATGTATAGCTTTATTACGAAGATGGGAACCTAAAAGTGTTATAGCTAGTGGAAGGCCATGAGCATAGGCTATTGCTCGTTGTGCGAGTTCCAAATAATCTTTTGGAGGTTCATTTATTCCGAAGGCATTCAAACTGAAAAGCTCAAGAGCTTGGTAGTCAAATAACTTTTGGACCTCGTATATCAACTCAATTCCATGACATTTTAGCAATCCGCTATCTTGTGTAGTTATGATGACTCTACTACCCTCACCGAACCAACCAACTCCAGCCAAGTTGTCTAATTGCTTCAACTGATTCATATCATCAAGAATTAAGAGAATCTTTTTATGCCTCAATAGTTTATGTATAATAGAGATACCTTTATCAGCACTGGCAATTTTCAACTTTTTACCACCAAGAATCTCTTGAAGGAGAGTCTCCTGTAGCTGGATTAAGCCTCCATATTGTGGCATTGAATTTTCTCTAACATTTGGCAAGAAACAACTTCCTTCAAACTTATGGGCAATTTCATTCCATATAGCTTTTGCAATTGTTGTCTTGCCTATTCCAGATGCCCCCCATATCCCAACCATGAAACGACCATTCCCACCAACATCCAAAAGCATTTCCACATCTTGTACATGAGACTGAATTCCAACTGGGTACTTGGCCACATTCCAAAATGTGCGGTTCAATACTACAACTAAGATCTCTTCAATGATGTGGTTGATAAATGTAGCTTCAGACCTACCATTTAAAAAATTTGACACATTTAAGGAATAAAATTTAAACATACAAGCATGCAAAGAACACCATATTTAGGTACATAGTCTATTCAGCCGACTGCCCTACTCCCCCAAGTTTGATTGTATAGTAAGTTTCCGTTTGGATGGATCATGGAGGGATTTGAAAGAAGGGATGTGGATTTGAGAATAACTACATGTAGTGCATTTTAAATAGATATTGAATGTATTTGGAACAACTAGATGTAGCGCGTTTGAAATAGATTTGAAGTGACTACATGTAAGGAATCATTTGAAATCCATTTATCTATCTTCAGTTCTCTCTTGTCCAAATCTTGACCTACATGAATTTAACTAGTCTAAACAAACAAGATTACCTTATTATGTAATCTAAATCCATGAATTTGGAATCCTTCCATCCAAATGGAGCCTAAGTTCTTAACCACAAACAATATTGACTTGTTTTATTAATTATACAATGATATGTATCATTTATACTAGTCCGGCTAATATATGGGTTTTGAATCTTCTCCCTACACCTTCCAATTTTTCTCAAAACAATACTTTTTTTTAATGAGTAACAATTAAATATACCCAAAGGAAAAAGGAGAAAAAAAATTAAACTTGAAAAAGATAGATGACCCTGAAATATAGAATCTAGCCACTAAATTAACCATATATATGTTGTTGGAAATTAGGAATGTTATTTATTGTTATTTAGTTTCCTTTTATTAGTTGATTGTAATTGATTTGGAGTAGTCTCCAAGTAACCTAGTTTTCCTAGTTAAGCTTGTAATATCTCTATAAATACTTAGCCTTTTGGCTCTATCAATAATACCCTAGAATTATTCTTCTCAACACAATCTCTAATTTCACATGGTATCAGAGCACTGATTCTAGGGCGTCTCTTGAAACTTTTTACAAACCTTATTTTCTTCACGATCCGATGTTTCACAACCCTAGTCCTAGTTGCTAATCTTTGAAATCCTCCACCAAATTGAGAGTCGTTGGCGCTTTTCATCCCTCGCCCACCATGGGTATTCATCTTGTATAGTCATCTTGTTCACCCTCGCCTCAATGATCAATATTTTATTCCCGCTACCAAAGCCATACCATCCCACAGTTCCTACATCTAACTAAACCAGCAGTCGCACCCTTCTTTGGCGCTGCAATTTCCTCGTGTTTTTCATACCTCCAAGTAATGCTCTCTATACAAATCATATTGAACCATCTCTAGTCATGCTCTCTGTTGCAATCAGATTGAGCCCATGTTTTCATGTCGACTACGCTTGCCACAACCATGCCATCTTCGGCCTTCATCGAGCTTACCCATAATTTTTTTTAAGTCGTCTACGCTTGCGGCAGCCACGCCGTCTTCATTGTCTTTGGACAACCCACGACATCTCCAACAAACGCAGGAGGCTCTACACTAGCACCACCGCTGTTGACCAGCCACTGTGTTCATTGATTCTTTGCCCCTGCCTAGAAACGATCGATCACACGTATCCAAGCCATCGATCGTAATCTTCCTGAGAGCACCTTTGCACAACTGCTGGTCCTTTTTCTCTCTGTGTTGCCATCGCTTCTTTGCACCACGACAACCCAACATGAGCGTTCACTTTCTCTCCTTTGTTGATATATCAGTTTCTCTCTTTGAGGCTTCACATCAGACCCAATTTTTTGTTTTCTTTCTCTACTTAACTTTTTTCTTGGCCAAGTTTGCTATTTTCTTTTTGTCTCCACATCACCCAATTCTTCTTCTTTTTTTGGTCAACTTTTTCGATGGGTCATTTTTCAAACAAAAAAAAAAAAATCACTTTCACGCCATCTTCTTGGCTTTGCTCCTTTTCTATTTTGTTTTTTTTAATCTCTCTTTCTTCATTATTTTTCATTCTCCTCTTTTCCCAAATCTCGACCCTCTACAAGCTTCGGATTTGAGGGGCAGATATGGGAGATAGACACATTGTCACACAGGCAGCTGCACACCATCATCAATAGCTTCCGCACAACTGCACCAGCAACATTATCAATCAGTTGCACTAGCAACACCATCATTCAGCTGCCCCAGCAGCATCATTATTCAGCCTCAAGGCATCATCAACAACATTTGTTGCACATCAGCAACAAAATCACCATCGTTGCACATCAGCAACATCAACAACAGCCTCCATACATGCAACATATGCTGAACATCAGCACAACTTTATTTGGGTGCTGCTTCCTTCAACTCCCGACTCTCATACATCGTCGGATTTGAGAGGAGCAAAAACCCCCTTTACAGCAGCACACCGCTGCCCCATTTGCCCTTATATTTGCATCCATTATAGCAGCGACACAGCTGTCCCATTTGCCTCCATTACAGCAGCGACACAGCTGCCCCCTTTACAGCAGTGACACCACTGCCTCATTATCAGCAACCTTTGGGAGTAACACCTTTCACAATCTCTTGTGCAAGTTGGACGTTTTTGATATCCACCCTCCAACTTGAGGGGGAGTGTTGGAAATTAGGAATGTTATTTATTGTTATTTAGTTTCCTTTTATTAGTTGATTGTAATTGATTTGGAGTAGTCTCCAAGTAACCTAGTTTTCCTAGTTAAGCTTGTAATATCTCCATAAATACTTAGCCTTTTGGCTCTATCAATAATACCCTAGAATTATTCTTCTCAACACAATCTCTAATTTCACATATGTGCACTATAGAGGGTAGAAATATACTCTCCCGCCTTGCAAGTAAATCCTTTCAAAGAGCGCTGCTTCTCTAAGAGCGCTCCTCCACCTTAGCACCTTCTCCGTATTATCCTTAAATCTGCAGTTCATGTCAGCAAATGCATCATCTAAACTATTTGTTTGGTTCCGTACATGCGAAGGATCCACTTTGTAAAAAATGGGCCAAACTATTTGTTTCGTTGAGCTTTTGCATCGAAGGATCTCAACGAGTTCGTCCAAGCACCAGCTTGAGGATGCATAGTTTTCAGAGAATACAATGAGAGAAATCTGTGACTCATCAATTGCTTTGAGAAGTGCTGGTGAGATTTTTTCTCCTCCTATAATCTCACGATCAATGAAGGTGTAAATCCCCTTATCAGACAAGGCCTTGTACAAATGATCTGTAAAATTGGTGCGTGTGTCCTTACCTCTAAAACTCAAAAACACATCATATGTCCATGGATCATGAGTGATAAAAGAGGAAGAAGAAGAAGAATGTCCTTGTTGGTTGGCCATAGGAGCCATACTCAGATCAAAGACTAAGTTGTTGGTTTCTGACGTGCATACTTGGGACTTTTGCTCAATAAATTAATATTAAGACTGGTTTGTCTTTTTCAGTTTTTGTAAACTCAATGGGCCTCACCTTTCTTATCCCTGCTGTGCAAGGATGTGGTCCAAATTTACCTCCGTTAGATAATTCTAAGGACACCTGACTTTGCAACAACCAACAAATCCTTTTACTACGACTCTTTGACTAAGTGGATTCATGTATTGATATAGTTTACAGGTGTTGGTGCCTAGTCCCATCCGCTACAGAAAACCAATAATGTTTAACATTCAATTCTGAGATGAGATCTGTAGCTTGGTGATTAATCAGTTATAGGATTCTCAGGGTTAATATGGTCTTTTTGTATGTTAGCTGAGCTGGCAAGGTTTTGTTAGGCAATTGGTTAGTTAGCTGGAATTTCGTTTGGTTAGTTAACAGCTGTTATTTGCTTAACGTTGAATTCCCGTCGTCTTTTGCTTTTTTTGTAGTAGTGTCATGTAATTGTAAATCCAGTTTCAATAAGAAATAATAGTTCTGATTCTTTGGCATTGGGTAAAGGTTGAAGGGCTTCTATCAATCAGCAGCACTTTAATGAAGCTTCTCGGTAATACTAATTAGGATGTTTATCCTAAACCCACAATTAAACACAACTTAAATATGTGCTTAGCTTCATCCAAAAAAAAAAAAAGTGTTTAGCTTGACCATGCAGAGTCATTGTAGTTGATAAACCCATAACCTGGGCTACAACCCATGTCACTTTCTTTTTTCCAGCCCAAAAAATGAAGAATATTTCTTAAAATGCAACTTTTGTAACCAACATGTGTCGAACCTGTTGCATTCCCCACTAGAGGATTAGAGACTCAACTAACAATATATATTAGGGTAAATTAATAATTTAATAAATAGTTTGGTAATAGGGTGTGTTTGTGCCTAATAAATCACGGCCATGAACTGACCGAAGGGGCCCCTTTTCTCGGCCCTAGCACTTGCTCGTGAACTAAAACGCGGCGTTTCGCCAAAGATGTTTGGCCTTCCTAAAACAAAGGAAAAGTTACGAAGGCATGATCAACTCGGCCTCGATTATAGGCCGAGGCCGAGGGCGAACAAAATCACGGCTGAAGGTAGTAAAGTTAGGTCATCAAGTGGCAGCAGGGTCCCACGCTTCATTTAATGAAGTAACGCCTCTGTTTATTGCAGCAAACCCACTGGCCACGAATAAGCATTTAATGCACGAGGGAAGGTGGGAAGTGACTGAAGTCAGGATTTGGTGATAGGAATCAGAGTGGTTAGACGCAAACATTCTCACAAGAATTCTTACAGCTTGAGAGATTAGGTGACTAGCTATCAGAGCAATAAATGCGTCCCCACGGCCAGAAGCGCAGAACCCACGATCTGGGCGGCGGCCGAGATTTACCAGGATTTATGGGGTCACACCACCATGCTTCACGATCCCAAATGTCGATTGGACTACCCACTTGCTTTGATCAGGCTCCACCATGCAGATTTTCAGCCTCGATTACTCCTCCAGAGCTCTTCCTATAAATACCAAATTCAAGCTACATTCAAAGCGTTCAAACACCAAACCAAAGCCTCCCACGGAGCAAATTATATTTTCCTGTAATGCACTTTCAATATTTTACTTGCTTTCCTAGGAGTAGTGTTAGTTTGTAAGGAAAATCCGTTCATCAATATATCATACGACCCTTGATTTTCAAGGCGCCGGAGCACCATCCCTGTTATTCACTCATTCACCCTATATATCATACGACCGTCGCTCACTGAGCAACGCGCCGGAGCACCGCCCAAAACCCACCATCAACATCACCACTAAACGGCCTTGTAGCTCAGGCCGTGAACCTAACAGCCGAGATAAGTTCCTCTCTCAGCCACAATCGTTTGATTAGAAGTCAAGTCCAAACAGGCGCACCACTTAACCATTTCCATCCAAACCACATCTCGACGCACGGTAGACCGTGCTGGCACGCCCGAGCACAACCGCACCGCATCCAAAAGTAGGAAGCCACGTGTTAACGCTCATCCCCTCGGCCCGGATCACCAGGCTGTGAGATTTGCGCAGCCAACAAGGTGTATTCAGTTAATTTTATGGTTCATTTAATCGCACCCTTTGTGTAATTATTTAACATGCTCCCATATTTATTGCTTCTCATAATTTCCATAGATTGAGTCACTGCTGTGTTCTAATTTTATGGTTGTCACGTAGTTATCTTCTAGGCTTGCATGGATTTAAATATTTCATATTGTCTCCAAGTTTATTTGATCATTGTTGTCATACATTTGTCCATTGGGGTTTTAATTTACTCGTTTCACATAAGTACCAATTTCAGCTATGAATCTTTTCCCATAGGCATAAGCGCCACCAAGCAGATATAATGGAGCTTGTGAGTTGGATGATCGGCTTCCTTCATCAAACGACATCATGTCAAAGCAACTGTAAAAAGAAGAAGACAATTAGAACAACAAGTCAAGGCCAATAGGAAGGAGAAGACCCCACTCCCCGCCAGTGAACTTGCAGCGGCAATAAAGGGAACTGGCCAGCTGGTCTCAGCGCTGTAGAAATCGGACAGCAGGTCGACGACAAAAAAATAAATAAAATAAAATAAAGGCTTATTTACTGTAGCACCCCCTGAAACTTTGGTCAAATCTCATTTTACCCCCCGGAAGTTAAAATGGCGCATTTAACCCCACTTTGCCCCCTACCGTTATCTCCATTTATAACTTCGTCAATTTTGATGACGTGGCAGAGCTATTTTAGTCTTTTTCCCACAAGTGATGATGTGTCATGTGCAGACTCCACTTCTTTTTCTTTTTTTTTTTTGCTTAAAGTGAACTAAAATATTAATAATAATAAAAAATTAATTACTTCTTTAATTAAAAAAATTGAAAAATTAATATAAAAAAACTTATCTTCTTCATCTCTCTCTTTTCCTAGCAACCATCGCACACCAACCCCTCCTACTCCCCACTACCATCTCCTATATCCCTCCACCATATAAACCACCATACCCACATATCCAAACATCAAAACTTATCATCTAAATCACCATACCCATTATGGGTGGTTCACTGCTAAATGGAGGCATTTAAGATTGAGATAGTTTTATGGCAGTGGTCCTTGGAAATGGTTAATGGAGAGATTGAAATATTCAAGTTGGCCTAGATTGGTAAATACATGTTCTGGTATTTGGCCAGCAAAGAAATTTCCAAACAAGTCCAGGAACATCAAGTTTCCATATTCATATATTAATTTTCGCCAGATCCAAACCCGTCGTTGATGGACGCCGTGTTTTTAGGGGTGGACTAAGGGTTTGGGTTGATGGGTTGTGCTGGGAAAGAGGGGGCAGGTTCAGAATAAGGGGCTAAGGAAGGGGGAGGTCGTGGCAGGGTGCATGACTGTGTGGATGTCGGGGCTGGGATTGGGAGAAGAGAGAGGAACAGAGAGAGAGGTGGGGGTGTCTTGAGAAGTTGTGTGGTGGGAGGGTAGTAGGGGTTGGTTGCTGGGTGGGTGATGTTGGGTAGGGTTGGAGTGGTGGTGGTGAGGGTTGCGCAGAAGTGCCACACGGGCCACACTCATTCAAGGTACTTCTAAACCTAACTTGAGAAAATACCTGAAGCTCTCTCTCCCTCTCCACTCTCCACTCTCCTTATTTTCTCCACACGGCTACGGCCACCACACACGGCTTCGGCCACCACACACGGCTCCGGCCGCCCGGTTTACACCATACAACTCCGTACCCTTTGCTTTGCTATTGTTTTCCTACAAACACTCGAACTAACTTAGGCATCAGAGGGCCTTTGGCCAACACCCCCGGGTGTGGTCTATTTACTCCAGTCTTTTTTACAGGAATCAAGGAAGAGAGAGAAGGAGATCGAAGGTTGAAGGATCTAGAAGCGAATATTCTCCCGCGAGATTATTTGCACAAACATTTCGTGCTTTCATTGAGAGCACGAGTTATACTCAATGCGTGCTCAAGGAATCCGTTCCTCCTATTTTCCAAATCCACCGAAGCCTTCCAAACAACCATGGTTGGAAGTAAGCGCACGAGGGGCAAGACCGCCGCGATGGCTCAATCCGTGACGGCCCAAAGCTGCTCCTTCCACGATCCCGCGATCGACATGGTGGCACCACCGCCTCTAGCCGCCACGAACCCGCAACAAACCCTTGTTTCTGCACCACACCAGCCACCCCATGTGACTGGAACCACCGTGCCACCTGCTGGACCCGCAGCTGGGACCACTGCACTAGCCGTCGTCGTACCATCTCAAGGCCCCGTGGCCGGATCTAGCCACCTTCATAGCACTGCCACCGAGCATGGTGGAACCTCCCATCAAGGTGGGCTCACTACCACCGCCGACTTTGGCCCAATCTTGGAGCAACTCTGATCATTCCCTCCATTGCCTCCGCGCTCGATGCACGCTCCCGTTCACACCTCTAATGAAACCCTAGCTCGCGTGCAATTGGGCTCCATGCACTTCTCTCCTCCCGATCGACGAAGTCAAGTAGACCTCAATCTGAGAGTTGACCAACTAACTCAGAGAATGGATGACCAAAATCATTTGATGAGGCAGCTCCTCAACCAAATAAACTTGGCTCAAAACCTTGGCCTTGGACAACAGGGCGAAGAGAGAAGGATGGACGAACGCGCCGATATGCAGTTCAATGGGTACCATGCAGGTTGAGCAGGACTAAGCAGACAAGGAGATGGACAACAACGTGATCAGCTTGTCGACATGTTACAAGCATCTGCGAGCCACACTCAGAGCAGACGAAGTCACCCATCCATACTAAATTTAGGGTCCAACGTGCACGAAAGGCTGGGCCCACGACTTAACATCCGCGCCCACCTGGGTCAGCAAGGAAACGTTCTTCAAAGGCTAGGCTCCCAGAGAGGTCAACCTGACGGCCATCGCAATGAGGATCGTGAAGAAAGGCGCTCTGCAGCTCGCTCACAGAGAAATGTTCACGAAAGGCTAAGCTCTCAGGGAGGTTAACCAGACAACTCTCACGATGAGGACCGTGAAGAAAGGCGCTCCGCTGCTTGCTCTAGAAGAACCAATTCTCACCACCAAGCTACAGAGAATCCCTGGCAAGCGCAGTCTACCAACACGTCGCCTAGGCAGCACAGCCGAGAAGGTCAACCCTTGCAAACCAACGAGGAAGTCAATCATCGTTGTCCAAATCGCCAAGGTCGCCCACGTGACCAACTAGCCATGCGTGTAGAAGACGTTGAGAAGCTTGTAAATAACCGACTTCAAGACTTAAAGATTGACGTAAATTTTGAAGATACACTACGCATGGAAGTAAACGGAGCAAATTCCTCACCTTTCACTGCTGAAATCGAGCAGGCTGCTCCCCCGAAACGATTCTCAACGCGCTCTTTCACAAGCTTCAAAGGGGATTTCGATCCCGAAAGCCATTTGAAGCATTTCAAGAGTCTTATGATCCTCAAAAAAACCGAAGATGCGCTAATGTGCAAGGTGTTTGCAATGACTTTGCGAGGAGCAGCTCAAGACTGGTTCCATACCCTGCCCTCCGGGTCGATCGGCAGCTTCAAGGAGCTTGCTTATGTCTTCACCAAAGAGTACACTTCTTACCGAACGATCAAGAAGAACCCTGACGACCTGTTCAACCTGCGCAAGAAGCCCGATGAATCCCTTTGAGATTACATCGAGAGATTCAAAGCAGAAAAGGCTAACATCGTAGGATGCGATGACCGAATCGCGTCCTCTGCATTCAAGAAAGGTCTTCCAGCTGAACACGACTTATACCGCGAGCTGACTATCTGTCTGCCGCGCAAATCTCACGGCCTGGAGTTCCGGGCCGAGGGGACGTGCGTTAACACGCGGTTTCCTGCTTTTGGACGGGGTGCGTTTGTGCGCGGGCGTGCCAGCACGGTCTACCGTGCGTTGAGGTGTTTGAAGCGGGTGAAAGTGTTAAGATAGTGCGCTTGTCTGAACTCGTCTTCTAATCAAACGATTGTAGCCGAGAGAGGAACAAGTCTCGGCTGTAAGGTTCACAGCTTGAACTACAAGGCCGTTGAGTGGTGGTGTTTGGTGGGTTTTAGGGCGGTGCTCCGGCGCGCCACTCAATGAGCGGCGGTCGTATGATATATGAGGTGAGTGAGCGAATAACAGGGGTGGTGCTCCGGCGCCTTGAAAATCAAGGGTCGTTTGATATATTGATGAATGGATTTTCCTTACAAACTAACACTACTCCTAGAAAAGTAAGTAAAGATATTGAAAGTGCATTACAGGAAAATATAAGTTGCTCCGTGGGAGGCTTTTGTTTGGTGTTTGAACCCTTTGAAAGTAGTCCTGAGTCTTGTATTTATAGGCAGAGCTCCTGGAGGGGTAATCGAGGCTGAAATCCTGCATAGTGGAGCCTGATTATACCAAGTGGGCAGTCTAATCGACATTTGGGATTGTGAAGTATGGTGGTGTGACCCCATGAATCCCGGTGAATCTCGGCCGCCGCCCTGATCGTGGGTTCTGCGCTTCTGGCCGTGGAGAGCTTTGTGAGAATGTTGGCGTCTAATCACTCTGATCCCTGTCACCAAATCCTGACTCCAATCACTTCCCACCTTCCCTCGCGCATTAAATATTTATTCTTGGTCAGTGGGTTTGCTGCAATAAACAGAGACCTTGCTTCATTAAATGGAGCGTGGGACCCTGCTGTCACGTGATGATATGACTTTAATGCCTTTGGGCGTGACCTTGCTCGATCTCGGCCTCGGCCTATAACCTTGGCCTAGATAACCATGCCTTGGTGATTTTTCCTTGTTTCTCTGGAACGCCAAACACCCTGACAAAACGCTGCGTTTCAGTTTGAGGCCGAGAAGAGAAGTTCCCCCGGCCAATTCATGGCCGTGATTTATTAGGCACAAACACTATCACTCCCAGCCAGACTCTGGCAGAGGTTTTCGTGACTGCGGAACGCTACGCGCTCTGGGATGATGATCGAATCGCCGCGAAGAAGTCCACCCAGCAGGATGATTAGCCAACCAAGCGGGCAAGCCAAAGAAGCGACATGCTTAGCAGCAGGGACAAAGACAAACGCAGGTCACGCCCACAAGGAGACACTACGACAAAGGAGAACTACACCAAGTTCTCTATCCCTATACATCAAATTTTAGCCCAAGTGAAGGACAAACCTTGGGTAAAAAGACCGCCATCCTTGAAAGGAGATCCGGATAAGAGGGATACCAGAAAGTATTGTGCCTTCCATGCGACGCACGGGGACAATACGAATAATTGCTTTGCTTGGAAAGCGCACCTCGAAGAACTCGTGAGAGAAGGTCATTGCACGAAATTCATCGCGAAGCAGGCCATCCAGCGTATCGAAGACCGCGATGCCGCGAAGGAGCCACCTCAAAAAGTCATAAGGATTAACACATTCCTAGCTGACTCCGAGGAGTTCGGGCTGACCAGCAAGGAAAATGTTTGTGCCTAATAAATCTCGGTCGTAAACTGACCGAAAGGACTTCCTCTCGGCCCTAGAGCCTGCCCATAAACTGAAACGTGGCGGCTCGTTAGGCATTTGCTTTCCTAAAAATGAAAGAAAGGTTGCGAAGGCAGACTCGTCTCAGCCTCGCGGCCTCGGTGTTCTCGGCCGAGGCCGAAGGGAGTAATGAGCCACTCAGATTCATGGCCGAAGATATTAAGATTAAATCGCCACATGGCAACAAGGTCCCACACTTCATTTAATGAAGTAACGCCTCTGACTGTTGCAGCAAACCCACTGGCCGCAAAAATGCATTTAATGCATGAGGGAAGAGGGAAAGTGACTAAAGTCAGGGTTTGGTGATAGAAGTCAGAGTGTTTGGGCGCAAACATTCTTACAAATATTCTTACAGCTTGAGAGATTAGGTTACCAACCACCAGACCAGGGCATTAAATGCGTCCCCAAGGCCAGAGGCGCAGAACCCACGATCAGGGCAGTGGCCAAGATTTGCCGAGATTTATGGGGGTCATACCACCATGCTTCACGATCCCAAATGCCGATTTGACTACCCACTTGCTCTAATCAGGCTCCACCACACAAATCTTTTCAGCCTCGATTGTCCCTCCAGGACCTTTCCTATAAATACCAAGCTCGAGCTACATTCAAAGGGTTCAAACACCAAACCAAAAGCCTCCCACGGAGCAACTTATATTTTCCTGTCATTTATCTTCCTATAATGCACTTTCAATACATTTACTTGCTTTCTTAGGAGTAGTGATAGTTTGTAAGGAAAATCCATTCATCAATATATCATACGACCCTTGATTTTCAAGGCGCCGGAGCACCATCTCTGTTACTTTCTCATCCACCCCATATATCATACGACCGTCGCTTTCTGAGCAGCGCGCCGGAGCACCGCCTAAAATCTACCATCAACACCACTACTAAACGGCCTTGTAGCTCAGGCCGTGAACCTGACGGCCGAGATCAGTTCCTCTCTCGGCCACAATCGTTTGATTAGAAGTCAAACTCAAACAGGCGTACCACTTAACCATTCACCCAAACACATCACTCTCTCAATGCACGGTAGACAGTGCTGGCACTCCCGCGCAGAAACACACCGCATCCAAAAGAAGTACGTCACGTGTTGACGCATATCCCCTCGGCCCGGAGCACCAGGCCGTGAGATCTGCGACCGCCAACATAAAAGAAGAGGAAGATCAAACAGGCCACTGTGATCTCCCCAGTCTCCACTAGTCTCCCACTGGCAGAAGACGATCCCGTGATCGGCTTCCAAAAGAAAGATCTAATTGGCCTCGATGTGCCACACAATAACGCCCTTGTCATCAGCATTCAAATCGCTCAGGCTATGGTCGATCGAATCCATGCAGACAAGGGCAGTGCAGCCAATATCCTACAATTGGCAGTCATCCAGCAGATGGGCTTAGAGACAAAGATCAATAAATCAGCTAGGTCACCAACTGGCTTCAAGGGCGCAACAACGGTTACCGTGGGCACGATAGATCTCGACGTCTACTCCCCACTTGTAATCAGCTCGCAGACGTTCATGGTCATTAATGAAGTCTCGCCCTACAATGACATTCTGGGCAGACCATGGATCGGTAAGATCAACGCCATCACTTCTGCCATGCATCAGAAAATCCGCTACCCAATCCCTGGGGGCGGTGTCGGTCAGATCAACAGCGATCAGGCAATGGCGAGGAAATGCTCAGCTCAAGGGCTGAAGAGAAGCAAGCAAACACAGTTCCTCCCAGAAAATCAGGCAGATCTGAAGGGAGTAGAGCAACCAGAGGAGAAGACAAATCTTGTTCCTGACGGCCGAGCAGACTAGAAAGGAAAGGGAATAGCTACTCCCTAATAGCAATCAAAGAATCAGGACCAAGTCGAGGGAATCAGTCCAGAGGTCTCTCTGGAAGAAGGATGGAAGCCCGAAGAGGACGTAGAGCTAGTACCCCTTGATCCTAACAAGCCAGAGAGAAAAGCTCGGATCGGCTCGCGCTTAAGCCAGGAGGAAAAGGTAGAGCTTGCAGCCTTTCTCCAGAACAACAAAGACGTATTCGCATGGTCGCCATCCGACATGCTAGGCATCGATCCCCGGATCATCTGCCATCGCCTACACGTCAACCCAACAATCAAGCTTGTAGCGCAGAAGAGACGCAACTTTGCCCCTGAGTGAGTTGCCATCATTGAAGCCGAGATCGACAAGCTTCTAGCTGCTGGTTTCATTGAAGAAGTCTCCTACGCAGAATGGCTGGCGAACGTTGTTCTTGTAGCAAAGAAAGATAAAGGCCTGTGGATAGTGTGCGTCGACTACACCAACCTCAACAAGGCGTGCCCTAAAGACAACTTTCCACTACCAAGAATTGATTAGCTCGTCGATTCAACTTCCGGCAATCAACTGCTAAGCTTCATGGACGCCTACTCCGGCTACAATCAAATCATGATGCATGAAGACGACAAGGCAAAGACCTCCTTCATCATCGAAAGAGGTACATACTGCTACAAAGTCATGCCCTTTGGGCTGAAGAACGCCGGAGCAACCTACCAAAGGCTAGTAAACAAAATTTTCAAGGAGCAAATCGGTAAAACCATGGAGGTCTACGTAGACGACATGTTAGTCAAAGCTCCCCAGTGAGCAGACGACATCACAAACCTCGCCGAGGCATTCAGCCTGCTCCGAAAATACAACATGAAGTTGAACCCGAGCAAGTGCACATTTGGAGTCTCGTCCGGCAGATTCCTGGGATACTTAGTCACCCAAAGAGGAATTGAGGCACATCCGAATAAAATCAAGGCTATACTCTCAATGAAAGCACCAAATGTTTGTGCAAATAATCTTGCGGGAGAATATTCGCTTCTAGATCCTTCAACCTTCGATCTTCCTTCTCTCTCTTCCTCGATTCCTGTAAAAAAGACTGGAGTAAATAGACCACACCCGGGGGGTGTTGGCCAAAGGCCCTATGATGCTTAAGTTAGTTCGACTGTTTGTAGGAAAACAATAGCTAAGCAAAGGGTGCGGAGTTGTATGGTGTAAATCGGGCGGCCGGAGTCGTGTGTGGTGGCCGGAGCCGTGTGAAGAAAATAAGGAGAGTGGAGAGTGGAGAGGGAGAGAAAGCTTCGGGTATTTTCTCGGGTTTTGGAGCTAGGTTTAGAAGTAGGGTTTTTGAAGTACCTTGAATGATGAATGAAGTCATCTATTTATAGGAGCCTCGGGGCTAGGGTTTCGTAGAGATTGAGTCGGACTTGATTACATCTCTTTATTATGATAATATCTAATAATTAATTATCAGATAATATCCCCTTATTGTGATAATATCCGAATTAGTGATATTATCTCATTTAAATAAAGATAATATCTGATTTAATGATATTATCTTTATTAAGTATAAGATAATACCCTATAATTAAGATATTATCCCAATTAATTTATTAACCAAATAAATTGGTTTAATTAATCAATTTACGGGATAATCTTCTTTTCCATGTGGCGTGCTCTGATTGGAGACGAAAATAGTTGCTCCCACAAATGCCCCCCAGCTTCTGCATGGCGCTTATGTGTTATGTAGGAGATGAAATTATTTTTCGAGCTCTCCAACTGTGTCTGGGCTTTCTTGTGTGAGTTGGACTCCTTTTGCAGATCGGTTTCCCAATTGGAGTAGGCTTCTGACTGTTCTTGGAGTTGAATTCCCAGTAGGAACGAGCTTGCGATTCCTTCTTGACCCGGGTTGTCCAACTTGTATAAATACAGGGCTTCTCTTCACTCTTTCTCACATCGCAAACTTAACTTCTCCACTTTCTAGCTTGAGAAATATTTTGGAGAATTTGTACTGCTCGTCGAAGAGAGGAGTTGTCATGCATCCCAAGGTAAGTCGAGCACGTATATTTTTCTTTGCCTTCTCTTTTTCGCTGCGAGGACCAGCTGGGTAGGACTAGGCTGGTTGTCGTCGTGACTGGCGGTCGAAGACAGTTAGAGAGGCGGTGGCCACTGGTGGCTGCTAAGCGAGTATCGGGAGGAAGTTGGTGGTCTGCCCCCTGCCCAAGATGTTGAGGGATGGAGGCAGAATGGTCTAGACTCTGATGATCTGTCGGCTAGGCAGGAGGAGTGTTCTGCCGGACCCCCCCTAAAAAAGGAAGGCTGATGTCAAGTCTTCAAGGAATGAAGTTGCGATTTCGCGGGTGAAGGATGTGTCTCCGTTTGAGGAAGAAGCCAAGGATCCCTTTTATTCCATTGGAGATGAAGACATAAAGATGCTCTGTCCTAACTTGCTCCCTGTGCAAAGTGAGCAGGTTTATGCTGTGAACATGGAAGGAGCTGAAGAGCAGGTAGCTGAAGAGGCAGTAGTTGAAGAGGATGGTGCAGAGGAGGATGCAGCTGATGAGGTGGTGGCAGACGTCATGAGTCAGGTATGTGGAGCTGTTGGGAGCGTGGCTGATCAGGTGGATGTTGAAGAGGCTGCAGATCAGGGATCCCATGCTGGCGTCTCAGAGTAGATGAAGACTCACATATTTCTCTTCAGCTTTTGTAGTCTGCTTTCTTATTTAAAATAATTGGTTTGGTTTGACCATCTTCTTTTTGGTGAACTCGGCCAGTTGGTCAGTTTGCTATGGAAGTTTAAGTTGCTTTTTATAACAACAATCTGCATAGTGTCTTGTGAACTGCTTGAGTGTCTCTGGGTTGTGGCATGTTTGGCCTACGTCTGGAGACGTGCCGATGAGAGTGGCCGTTTGGCCTACGTCCGGAGACATGTCGATGAGAGTGTGGCCCGTTTGGCCTACGTTTGGAGATGTGTGGGTGAGAGTGGCTCGTTTGGCCTATGTCTGGAGACGTGTCGATAAGAGTAGCCCGTTGAGCCTACGCCCAAAGACGTGTCGATGAGTGTGACTTATTTGGCCTACGTCCGGAGACGTGTCGATGAGAGTGGCCCGTTTGGCCTATGTCCGGAAACGTGTCGATGAGTGTGGCCCGTTTGGCCTACGTCCGGAGACGTGTCGATGAGTGTCTTGGCTGTACGCTTCCCCTTAGGATTTTGGAAAAAGCCAGGGTCCCCCTTGAGGGACTCCAGGCGTATTCTGCATTTTCCGGAGAAAGCCTAGGAAGTTTCTAGTCGTTGCCCTGCGTCTCCCTTAGGACGCTTTTTATGGGCAACTGTATGACTATCCTGCCTCCCTTAGGAAACGGATAGGAACTTGGATACCTCCCTTAGGAAATTCCTGGCGCACCCTGCGTCTCCCTTATGACGCTTCTTTGTGGGCTGCGTCTCTCGAAGGACGCTTCTAATCGTTGCCCTGCATCTCCCTTAGGAAGCTGCTTATGGACAACTGTATGACTATCCTGCCCCCCCTTATGGACAACTGTATGACTCTCGATGTTGTAGTCGACGCTGGACTCGACCACGTAGAAGGCTGCGACTCTTGTCTGGTCGGCCACGGTAATCTTTAACGGCTACACGCCGATGGTTTTAGACTTATCGCCGACAAAGCTGCTCATGACCACGTCGCTGGGGATGAGGTCCTCCTTTGACTTGTCCAGCTTCCTCATCAAGGAATAAGGAAGGATGTTGACCGTTGCCCCACAGTCAACGAAAACCTTGGATACGGGCACACCCTCTATATGAGCCGAGATGTATAATGGCTTCAGGTGTCGGTATTTGTTCGGCTCGTCTCTAGGTATTACCTAATTAAACGCCACGGCCAACAACTCTTCCTTTGTCTTTGGCCTCTGATCAAGCTGCTCCTCGGCCACGTCATCATCCAGGGCGTTGGTCTACCCTCCTGGGGCTGAAAACTCAGATGGTAGCACCAAGACCATGTTGAATGCAGAGAACGCGATTCGGTCATCGCATCCTACGATGTTAGCCTTTTCTGCTTTGAATCTCTTGATGTAATCTCGATGGGATTCATCGGGCTTCTTGCGCAGGTTGAACAGGTGGTTAGGGTTCTTCTTGATCGTCCTTTAAGAAGTCTACTCTTTGGTGAAGACATAGGCAAGCTCCTTGAAGCTGCTGATCGACCCGGATGGCAGGGTATGGAACCAGTCTTGAGCTGCTCCTTGCAAAGTCATTGCAAACACCTTGCACATTAGCGCGTCTTCGGTTTTGTAGAGGATCATAAGGCTCTTGAAATGCTTCAGATAGCTTTCGGGATCGGAATCCCCTTTGAAGCTTGTGAAAGAGGGCGTTGAGAATTGTTTCGGGGGAACAGCTTGCTCGATTTCAGCAGTGAAAGGTGAGGAATTTGCTCGGTCTACTTCCATGCGTAGTGTATCTTCAAAATTTTCGCGAATCTTTAAGTCTCGAAGTCGGTTATTTACAAGCTTCTCAACGTCTTCCACACGCATGGCTAGTCGGTCACGTGGGCGAGCTTGGCAATTTGGACGACGCTGATTAACTTCCTCGTTGGTTCGCAAGGGTTGACCTTCTCGGATGCGCTGCTTAGGCGGCGTGTTGGTGGACTGCGCTTGCGAGGGATTCTTTGTAGCTTGGTGGTGAGAATTGGTTCTTCAAGAGCCAGCAGTGGAGCGCCCTTCTTCACGGTCCTCATAATGAGGGTTATCTAGTTGACCTCCCCGAGAGCCTAGCCTTTCGTGAACATTTCTCTGTGAGCGAGCTGCAGAGCGCCATTCTTCACGATCCTCATTGCGATGGCCGTCAGGTTGACCTGCCTGGGAGCCTAGCCTTTCATGAACATTTCCTTGCGGGCCCAGGGGGGCGCGGATGTTAAGTCGTGGGCTCAGCCTTTCGTGAACATTGGTCCTTGAACTCGATCTGGATGATAGACTTCGTCTGCTCTGAGTGTGGCTTGCTGATGCTTATGACATGTCGTCAAGTCGACCGCGTTGTTGTCCCTCTCCTTGTTTGGTTACTCCTGCTCGACCTGCTTGATACACATCGAACTGCCTATCGGTGCATTCGTCCATCCTTCCCTCTTCGCCCTGTTGTCCAAGGCCAAGATTTTGAGCCAAGTTTATTTGGTTGAGGAGCTGCCTCATCAAATTGTTTTGGTCGTCCATTCTCTGAGTTAGCTGGTCAACTCTCAGATTAAGGTCTACTTGACTTCGTGGATCGGGAGGAGAGAAGTGTGTGGAGCCCAATTGCACATGGGCTAGGGTTTCATTAGTGGTGGGAGCAGGAGCGTGTGTCCAGCGCGGAGGCAATAGAGGGAATGACTGAAGTTGTTCCAAGATTGGGCCAAAGTCGGCGATGGTAGTGAGCCCACCCTGATGGGAGGTTCCACCATGCGAACCATCTCTGCGGTCTTGCTCCTCGTGCGCTTGCTTCCAACCATGGTTGTTTGGAAGGCTTTGGTGGATTGGAAAATGGGAGGAATGGATTCCTTGAGCATGCGTTGAGTATAACTCGTGCTCTCAATGAAATCACCAAATGTTTGTGCAAATAATCTCACGGGAGAATATTCGCTTCTAGATCCTTCAACCTTCGATTTTCCTTCTCCCTCTTCCTCGCTTCCTGTAAAAAAGACTGGAGTAAATAGACCACACCTAGGGGGTGTTGGCCAAAGGCCCTCCGATGCCTAAGTTAGTTCGAGTGTTTGTAGGAAAACAATAGCTAAGCAAAGGGTACTGTTGGCACTAAAAGTTGAACAGATAGAGATGAGTGCAACTTACAAGTGGTGTAGACGATCTAGGAGATCGATTGAGTGATAGATGGAGATCCTTCCTGTCTTCGGATGCTGATCCTGAATAGAAGGAAGCTAAGACTCGTGAGGTCTATGGAACCGGTGTGGAACCAGCCTAAGACCCTCCGATGCCAAAGTAAGATTGTTTTCTAAGAGCTTTTGCTGTTGACAATATAATAGTATAAAAGTCAAGTTGAAAAGTCTTACCTCTGTATTGTAGTGAAAGGGACTATTTATAAAGGGAGTTTTGGATGCTCTTAGTACTCACTTTCGATGTGGGACTCGTGGGAGGGCCCTAAGAGGTTGACACGAGTCCTTAGATATTTCAGGCGGGTGCTTCGAGGTTGATTCTGCAGAATCGGTAGGGAGTACCGATTGCATACTATGTTGGACTTGTAGCGGCTGTTTGCTGCTTTGAGACAGTGCCATCGGTAGCAGAAGCCGATTGTTCGGGGCCTTGGGTGCTTGGGCGAGTTAAGATCCACGTGTCGTTGAATGAGTGGAGGGTCAGATATGGTACAAACAGGTACGGAGTTGTATGTATGGTGAGAACCGGGCGGCCGGAGCCGTGTGTGGTGGCCGGAGCCGTGTGGAGAAAATATGGAGAGTGGAGAATGGAGAGGGAGAGGGAGAGAGCTTCGGGTATTTTCTCGGGTTTTGGAGCTAGGTTTAAAAGTACCTTGAATGATGAATGAAGTCATATATTTATAGGAGCCTCGGGGCTAGGGTTTCGTAGAGATTGAGTCGGACTTGATTACATCTCTTTATTATGATAATATCTAAATTAATGATATTATATCATTAATTATAAGATAATATCCCCTTATTGTGATAATATCCGAATTAATGATATTATCTCATTTAAATAAAGATAATATCTTATTTAATGATATTATCTTTATTAATTATAAGATAATACCCTATAATTAAGATATTATCCCAATTAATTAATTAACCAAATAAATTGGTTTAATTAATCAATTTAAGGGATAATCTTGTTTTTCACGTGGCGTGCTCTGATTGGAGACGAAAATATTTGCTCCCACAAGGGTGGCTTTGGGTTAGGTGGTGGTTATAGTCTGATAGTGTGAAGCTAAGGGAAGGGGAGGGAACGAGAGAGAGAGAGAGAGATGGAGAAGAAGAGATTTTTTTTAATATTAATTTTTTTCCATCTTTGAATTTTTTTTATATTAACAAGTAATTACATTATTTAATTATTTTTATTAATATTTTAGTCTACTTAAGCAGAAAAAGTGGGGCATACATCTAACACATCATCACTTGTGGTAAAAAGACTAAAATAGTCATGCCACGTCATCAAAATTGACGAGTTATTAATGGAGATAACGGTAGGGGCAAACTAGAACACCAAACCTTGGTCAAGGGGGTTAAGTGGGCCATTTTAACTTTCGGGGGGTAAAGTGAGATTTGACCAAAGTTTTAGGGGGTACTACAGTAAATAAACCTAAAATAAAACCAATCAGGTCGCGTCTTACCAAGGAAGTGGTGCAGTTGGTTTCCTCTCTCTCTTTCTCTCCTCAATACGTGGAGCCTCTCTTCTTTGCCTCTTGTCTTTGCCATAAGTCAAAGAGAGGAGAAAATTAAATAGGGATGCAGCACAAGAATTAGGGTTTTTATCCCTTGGGAATTCTTGAGCAAGAAGGAGTTCAAAGATCCTTTCTTTATAAGGTGTCCAACATCGAGAAGGAATTCAAAGATCCTTTCTTTATAAGGAGTCCAGCAACAATTGGGATTCAAAGAATACATAGGTCCAATTTTTTAATTTCCCACATGCCACCACACAAGACATGTAGAAGCTGGGAACTATTTGTGGGAGCAAATAATTTCTTGACCACTCCAATGGTGCCACGTGGAAATCAAAATAAAGGTCAAGCTTGCCCTATGTCACATTAATTATGTTGATTAAATCCTCATTTAATTAGTAAATTAATGGGGCCTAAAATAAAGATGGAAAAAATCTTATGCCACTACCCTTTCTCTTCTCTTGGAGAAAAACTTCCCTGGCATGGGTATGCCAGGTAAGCAATCCAGTTAAGTATCCCCTTCCAATGATTTTTCGACAGCTGTCACCTATTAAAATTGAAAAAAAAAAAATTAGTTGCCTCTTCTCCTCATCCTATGCGAACCCAGCAACTCTACTTTAACACTCAACCAAAAAAAAATTTCTTCAGACCAACATTCAAGCTCTTGTCGTCCCAGCCGCCTTTCCTCACTACATCCGTCGACATCGGCGTCAAATTCGACACCGCCATCCTCCATCCTTTTTGTCCCCATCCCTTCCTCCATCGTTGGTGTTATCAATCTCTTATCACCTCTGTCTCTTCTCACCCTCTCATTCTCTCTCTTCACGCCAACAACGGTGGCAGCGGCGGCGAGCTTGCCAAACTCCAAACTTGAGGTGACTGATCAAATTTCGAGGCCAATCTCTCCCTCTCTTTCTATCTCTTCTTGGCGGCCTCCGATGTGGCTGATGCAAAGTGAGAGACAGATAGGGAGAGAGGAGAGTAAGTCAAAACAGAGAGAGATAGGGGGTCTGGGTTGCACTGTGGGAGTGGGAGAGCGGCGGTGCAAAAAGAGAGAGAAGGAGAGGGAGATATGAGAGAGGAAAGGGATTTCAGTTTCTGGGTTCGCATAGGATGAGGAGCAGAGGCAACCAAATTTTTATTTTATTTAATTTTAATAGATGACAGCTGTCGCATAGGATGATTGCTTACACTGGCATCCCTGTGCCAGGGAAGTTTTCCTCCTTGTCTTGGTATTAGTAGAACTCACTACAACAAGAAGTTAATAACCTTGTCGCCTTTCTCATAGGCGAAATTATCAGCTCCATCATAATCATCATCATCACCACATTCATCATTATCCTCTTCCTCCTCTGCCCGAAAATTCTACCATGCGCCCAAATTTCAGCCTTTAGATCACTTTGAATCTATGGCTCTTAACAAACACTGAAATTGAATCCCACCAACCTGTACAACCGGTGAAGGAAGAAAGAGAAAAAACAAACCAAAAAAGCAGACAGACAACATGGGGTATATAGAAAAGACAAAAAGCATGTTTATATATATATATATATATTATTTATTTCTCTTTTGAGTTGATTTAATGTATACGAATAGTAGGCTAGTTTTTTTTTATTATTATTAATTTCTCTTTTGGGTTGATGTTTAGGCCGATTCTATAGTGAGTGGAAACTTATAAGTGTTAAGTTATAAGGGGTTCACTTTATAGCCATCAGATCAATCTAAGGGCTAGGGAGAATTGAGATAAAGTTTTGCAATCGGGTAGGTGAGGAACCCAAACCCGAATTTAATATCCAGAATTGAAGTTGGTTCGAAAAATTAAAAAAAGAGGCAAGTTCGAAGTTTGAACAAAAAAAACCCATCGCTCTAAAACCCATAGCTCTGAGAAACCGCTAAGCTCTGAGAAAAGGTTGAAGGCAACTGTTAACGATGGTTGAAGGCAACGGTCAACGATGGTTGAAGGCAACGGTTGAACGCAACTCCTTTCTCTAAACCCTTAAAAAGTATTTATTTTGAGTTGAAGGGGCAAAGGCGTGGATTCCGAAACAGTGAAGAGGCGAAGCAGTGGAAGGGGAAGGAGAGAATCCGTAGTCGTTGGAAGTGATAGGTTCCATTTGTGTTGCAAAGCCGCACAAAGACCCCGCACAGACACCTTGCGATTGTTCAATAACCAGCATTTGGTGAGTAATTTATGGAATTTGTGTTTAGGGTTAGAGTAAAGGTTTTCCCCAATTTGTACCATCAATGTTGTTGGATTTGGCATCTCTTCCTTGTGCTTCACTTGCATGTTAATTTTTGCTTGTGTATATGTTAAAAAATGAATGAAAATCAAGTCAATAACATATCAATAACATATCGATAACATATCAATAATGATATGAATAAGATAATGGTGTTGAATTGGAGGAGACCCTCAAGTCAATAACATGTTAATAACATGTCAATAACATATCTCTGGCGCTAGAATATATATATTTTTTGAAATAAATATTATTTCCCTTGTTGCTAAATTTGCCTGTGAAAAATGAGAAGATATAATAATAAAGTCATGAATAAAAGTGCAAAGCATTTGAAATGAAGGTTGATCCATGATCATAGTGGCTGACTGAAGAAAAAGCTAGAAAGAAAGAAGGATGTGGCAATGGCTTAGCAAGCAGATAGCAGAGCAGATGCTTTGCTTTGCTTCCTTCCACTATCTTTCTTATTTATTTATTTATTTTGTGTTGTGTATGAGATGACAATAATTGTCATGTGTGTGAAGTGCAGAACTTGCCTAGATTGCACTCACAGTCACTCATGCATCAACCATTGATTGGAGTTTGTATCCAAAAATAAAACACATGCTATTGGTTGTAATTCACAGAATCATTGCATTAACAGGTATTTGCACAAAATTTGTCATATTGCTTTGATGATGTTAAAGGCTGTGATCAGTAATCCCTATGCGCATGTACTTCATAAAATTTGTAATGTGCCTAGTTGACTAGTTATGTAAATACTAAATACCAATATGATTGTGCAAATACGTGGTGGTAGTACATGTGTTAAGGTTATTTCATCTTGTATTTTAGGAAATGGGATCCAATGTGCAGCTGGTATGGCCAGAGTCAGAGGCATATGCGTCACGGGTGAACAACTGCTCACATGCAAATTCAACCCTAGCTGCAATTCGAGCGAAGTTGAGTGCGGAACAATTAGAACAATTCAAGACATCATGCTTTGGCCATCTTCTGAATATAGACAAGATTCAGTTTAGCGGGCAAATTGTGCATGGAGTTGTGTTGCGTCGAGTGGCGGGGCAGGGTGTGAAAGACTTGGATGGACTGAGTTTCTTAATAGGGTGCGACGTTGCTCAGTTTACTCGTCAGGATTTCTGTTTGATCTCGGGGCTTCGTTTTGGGGAAGTGCCTGAAGTTTCCAGTGGAGAAAGTGCTGAAATTAGACTTCAGAAAAGATATTTTATAGATGAAGGAATTACATGTAATGCTTTAGAAGAAGCATTTCTGAGGTGCAAAGAGAGAGATGACGTCTACAAGCTAGCTCTTGTTTACTTTGCTGAGTTAGTGGTTTTGGGAAGGGACAAGCATTTGAACATCAATGTAAATTACCTGACCCTTGTAGAGGACTTGGATGCGTTCAACAGGTATCCGTGGGGTTCGGTGTCGTTTGACAAAACCCAAGACAGTCTATTTTCTGCACCAACAAAGTATATGAAAAGCTTTGAAAATGAAGAGGGAAGAGAGAAGGGGAAAAGTAAGGTAACGGGAACAAGCCGGAAAAATGAGAAGGGCAAGAAGCATAAGCATGGTGAAGCGCAAAGGGGTGGGTGGAGTTTTAAAGGTTTCACGTATGCTTTCCAGGTACATGGTAATAATGTTCATGTCAGTTATGCTTTGTGAACTTTAAAACTTAAATAATGACTTTTGTCCTGTGAATTGTGTAGATTTGGGTATATGAATTAATTCCTAGAATGGTGGACCTGAATTACTGCAAGGTTGTTGATCCAACAGCTGTCCCGCGTATTTTGCGATGGAGAACAACTACGTCTATGCTCGAGATGAGGAAGTTGAACAATTATTTTTTCCAGAGCAAAGAGGTTTGGTTTGCAGCCCTTGAAACTGTTTATAAGATTCAATGAAATTATAAAGTAGAATGATTGAATATGAATATTGTCTGTATTCTGAAACAGTCAGTTCAGTTGCGGGCGCTACGTCCGAGTGAAGAGGAAATGAGACAATCATATTGGAGTTGGCCACAGGATCGCCCTGCTGTTGTCTCGGCAGAGTCAAATCCTTCTTCATGTGCTGATCTTGATGAGTTGAACAAGCTGGTAAGCTTGTTGAGGTCCGAGTTGTTTCAAGTAAAGCGGGAAAATGACGTCCTTGAGTTAAAGGTCATACGGATGGAAAAACTTTTGGACCACTGTTTAGGTCCTCAGTTTGAGCAGGAAGTAAGGAGGGACCTAGCTTTACTGAAAGAGAGGACGAATCGTTGTGCCATCTCACATCTATTTAAGGGATCTGACGAAATGGATGACAGTGAATGGGATGAAGGGCCAAGTAACAGATATGAGGGAGAGGAAAAGGACGAGGAGGGGATTGAAGGGGGTGAAGTGCAAAGAAAAACAAGTGAGGTAGAGGAAGCGCAAAGGAAAACAAGTGAGGGAGAGCAAGTGAAAATAAAAAGCAGCAAGGGAGAGGAAGCGCAAAGAAAGAGCAGTGAGGGAGAGGAAGTGAAAAGAAGAAGCAATGAGGGAAAGGAACTGCAAAGAAAGAGCAGTAGGGGAGAGGAAGTGAAAAGAAAAGGCAATGAGGGAGAGGAACTGCAAAGAAAGAGCAGTGAGGGAGAGGAAGTGAAAAGAAAAAACAGTGAGGGAGAGGAACTGCAAACAAAAAGCAGTGACAGAGGGGAACTGCCAAGAAAAAGCAGTGATGGAGAGGATCCGCAAAGAAAAAGAAAGGAGGGCAAGGAAGTGAAAAGAAAGAGAAGTGAGGAAAAGGAATTGCAAATAAAGGAATGTAAGGAAGATGGTGATGAAGTTGTTTTGGTTTGTGATGACATTGGCGAGAGCACAGCGGGGACAACTGTTGAGTTTACTCTCGGGGATATTGATTTGGATCAACCTACAGCTGTGCTATCTGAGTTGAACGTTTGGTTGAATGATAAAAGTAAAGCTGTGGAACAAGGGGTCCAATTACGAAAGAGGAAGAGGATTATTGCTATGTGGAAGATCCTTGAAGCTAGTGAATTGGTGAAAAAAACTGTGCCAGAGACAACCCGACTTCAGATGTTAGACCCAATGAAGGGGATTCCGCATGATGATATGGTGAAATTGCTGAAACTTTGTTGGGAATGGCGCCATAACCCAAAGTAAGTCCCTTGTTTTTTGAGATAGAAGGCATTAGTGTATATATTTTTAAATTGTTGTGATCTAAAACTTTGTTATATTCACAGTTTAGTGATGCAATTTGGCCACGTGGAAGCTGAGATTGAATTCTTCGCTTCCCTCGTAAAAGCTGACGGTTGGCTGACAGGAGATGTAAGTTTAATTGATTATGCATTTGTTTTAATGTACATAGATTATGAGATTGACCAGAAAAACATGTGCAGCACATTGATTTGGGGTTGTATCTCATCCGGAAGCGACAACAAGATTTGGAGGTTGTACAAATATCGAACTGGACAACAACCGATGTATTTTTCATGGTATGTCATAGGCCTTGACCAAGTGCAGTTCATAATTACAAATTATCCGTACTTGCTTTGTGGAGGTGTTTAACCATTGATTGTTTTCTATTTCACAGAATCACATCCATACTTGCTTTGCGGATAATAAAAGAAAAAAAGAGCAAGTTGGGTGGAAAATTAGAAACAGTTTAGTGAACGTTGTAAATGGCAAGGTTCGGCGTGTGGGCTGGATTGGCAGAACGCGTATAAGGTGTATGCCCCTTGTATGTTGACGAAGTATAAGCATTGGGTGGCTCTAATGATTGATCTGGTTAAGTGTGAAATCAAAGTGTACGATTCAATGGTTTCACTTATTCCAGATGAGATGTTAAAGGAAGAACTCACCCCGCTTTCAATTACGATTCCAAATCTTCTCAACTCCATCGACTTTTATGAAGAAGATGTTTATGCAAACGACTGCAGCAGAGATTGGTGGTATCCATGGCCAATAGAACGTGTGGATGTTCCACAACAATCTAATCAGTGAGCACAACTTTTTATTTAATTTTATTACTTGAAATTGTCAATTACGTTACAATGTCATTACTTGAATTGATCGAGTTCTTGATTTGCTTCAGAGGCGATTGTGGCATGTTCGTGTTGAAGTACATTGAGCTTTTGAGCGCTGAGATTCCGTTAGCTACTTGCACCTCGCAGAACATGCCCTTTTTCCGGTTGAAGTTGGCTGCAGAGATATTACGGGGAGATGCTTACATGCCATGATAGTGGTTGAAATGGGTTTAGGTACGGGATGATTAAATTGGTTTTGGAAATCTCCAATTTGAAAGTCATGTAAATACACAATACAGATCCACGGCTCCTTTTCGAATTCTACCTCTGCTCCTCAATTCTTCTTCGTCTTTCTCAATCTTAGTGTATTTTTGTACATAATTTTAAGTTTAAGTTATTGGACAACAATTAGAACCAAAATATTATTATAGCGGATGCATGCTTTCATTTTGATTAGTGTGATACTACGCTACGTTTATTCTCATATTAGGCTAAATGTATATAGTAGCTGGATGCAGAGCATAGACAGAAAAATGAAGAATCTGAAATGGAGATGCAGAGGCTTAGTGAGGAGAAAAGTAAATGGATCTGTAAATCTAGTGCACGTGGGCAAATGTAAATGGATAGGCATATGCGTTTTTGAAGTTAGGCACATGCCATTCCCATACGTAGAATGTGCATCTGGAGTGTAAAGTTTTTTTGGATTTAATGAAACAAACATCTCTGTAATATTGCCCTAACTCCTTCACGGCATTTACATAACCTTAACCAAACTGCATTGAATTGGGATTGGAAGACTGCATATGTGAACAATGACTGATGGCTTTTTAAAGTGTATTACATTATTGCAAAGTAATATGTCATGATTTATCCAAGCCACCATTCCAAATATCAGATCCCAATCTTTAAGCCGTTCACCATGCCTTAACTTAATCGCAATGGGTTGCGTGTGTATTGATTGTAATTCTGTAAGGGAAATAGGCGGCTATGCCCTCGCCTCCAATGTTTTATTCAACCATGCCCTGTTTATAGAAACACATGCGATATACATGCAGTAAACCTTCAGTAAACATTCAATAAACCGTCAATAAACCTCAATAAAACTTCAATAAACATTTCCCATCTGCAATGCTATAAAAACTTCCTATTGGTTCCGTACCGCCCATCGGGTTTGAATCCCCCTTTCCTTTATAATCGGTTAATAAATTCGTTGATTTTCTTTATTTTATTGGTCTTGGGCAGCTCAGTAGCATAAAAGTAATGTATATTGGTGCATCTATATTGCTTGTCTATTGCGTCTATATTGCTTCTCTATTGCGTGCATAGCATACATTTATTGCGTGTGTCTTGATTGTTTATTGCTTACGAAGGAAATAAACAACAATACACAGGCAACAGACAAGCAATATACACGCAATACACATGCAATCTATACGCAATAGACATGCAATATACATCAGTCCCTAATTTCACCATCCATAAGGGAGTCGTATCGATTAGGAAATTCTACTTAATAGTTGTTCTTCCTATTAATAAACAATCAATAAACCTTCAATAAACATTCAATATCGGACAATAACATGCGAAATACATGCAGTACACAATCAATAAACCTTCAATAAACATCCAATATCCGATAAATAACATGCGATACACATGCAGTAAACAATCAATAAACCTTCAATAAACATTCAATATCCGATAAATAACATGCGATACACATGCAGTACACAATCAATAAACCTTCAATAAACATCCAATATCCGATAAATAACATGCGATACACATGCAGTAAACAATCAATAAACCTTCAATAAACATCCAATATCCGCTAAATAACATGCGATACACATGCAGTACACAATCAATAAACCTTCAATAAACATCCAATATCCGGTAAATAACATGCGATACACATGCAGTAAACAATCAATAAACCTTCAATATACATCCAATATCCGAGCAATAACATGCGATATACATACAGTAAACAATCAATAAACCTTCAATAAACATCCAATATCCGCGCTATAACATGCGATATACATGCAGTAAACAATCAATAAACCTTTAGTATATGCCAATAAACAATCTACCTATTTCAAGAACAATAATTTAAACTCAATGCCAATCCACCTATTTCAAGAACAAATATTACAAAATGGGTTTGAAAACTCATTGGTGGTGCGTGCAACATGTCTTTTTGGGGAGAACTTTTACAATCCTTGAAACTGTGCACTTAATTGGTCATTAAAAGAACAAATATTATTAAAATTGATAAAAGTAATAAAACTAATACCAAGTCCTTAATGGACTTCAACATATTCAGCACCGTAGCATCATACGTGTCATCTGGCTGTTCTGTTTGAGCGGAAGTTACATCAACCCATTCAAATCCATTGCAACTGGTGGCTCCCTAATTGCAGGCATCATATATGCAAAATAATTGTGTCAGAGTTAGACCAAGGTTTTTTTCACCCACATACATATTCTGGAAATGAAAACTTACATAGGAGGTTAGGCACTTCCAAAATGGCTTCCCTCGATTTTTCTCTGATTTTGAAACCCTAAGCACCATTGCAGCTCCACAGTACGGACACCTCTTTGTTTGAGCTGGAGATGAAGACGAAGACATGTTGAATCTTCTCACTTGTACCTTTTCTCACTCAGATCTTCTCACTGAAACCTCTTCGGACTCATACCTTCTCACTCAGATCTTCTCACTCAAACCTCTTCAGACTCAGAGCTCTCTCATCTCTGCCCAAATGCGATTATATCCTCTTTTTTGTCCGTGGGTGGGTTGGGCATGCTTTCGACACATGTACCGTCAGATATGGGGCATCGTTTACCCCATAAACCAATATAATATTTAACTACCAAAACCGAATATGAAAATTGAGGGAAAACTGCCCTAAACCCTATATTATTTTCATTATATTTCATTAAACCAACTAGTTGGATAAACATTCATCACATTTTAATAACAGTACTACTATATTTCGGTGTGGGAAAATGAAAAGTTATGTGATGGGACGTTCTGTGACTAGTCAGTAATCCGTCACATTTGTTTCATTGACATAAAAAGGGCGGGAAAATCCTAAAAATGGCTATGCATATAGGTTCTTAATTTACTTTTTGACTGTCTGACTTCTCATTTCGATGACATTTTCCTTCTCTTCTGTTTTTCTCTAGTTTTAGGGTGTTGGTTCAGTTTCTTTAAAAAGGGTCAAGTGAGAAAAACCTCAAGTGGAAACACATTTTCCAAACGGTACAACAAACACACCCTATAACAGAACCAAAACCCCATCTATTCTCATTTCTCCCCTCTTCCACTCCTCAAATCGTTCCATTCCAAAAAAATAGAAACACATGAATTCCAAATATTTCACTACAGTCGGAGGAAAGAGAAGGAAGCATATCCATTTGGAGATGCCCCAAGCCTTCATCCCGGAGTTGGCTTGGTTTAAAGTGATGTTATACGTGGCAACCCAATCTTCGGAAGATCTCTTCCGTATGGCATCTGTGTGCCCATTATTCCGGACGTTGGCAAACACTCCACAAGTGTGGAACACCATTTCAATGGCTAAGTACCCAGACCATCCTAGTTGGTACCATGATAATCCTGCGGTCCAGCTTTTCTTGCAACAATGCAGAGCTTGCGAGAACCCTGAGTCGATATTTAGAGAGGCGTTCGAAGTGTTTTTCATGCAGGGTAACGTGGAAGCGTTGTATGGGATGCGCATCGCAGCCACGGCAGGCCATATGGAAGCGGCATATATAGTTGGACTTCTTGGCATGTCTAGAATTGGTCAGTCAAAAGAGGATGCATTAGAATTTTTGTGTTCTTTGAATCAACGTAACAACATTGATATGAAAGGAACCAGGGATGCTTTGAGACGAAGATTAAGCCGAGTTTGGAATGTTGCAAGACATATCGTAGATATGTTTTACTATGGGAAGATTAAGTTCAATCATTGCAGCGCTTGTAACAACAACGAATGGTGTTTTGTTATTGAAGGCTGGCCTACTGAAGCAAAGATAAATCCTTCGTTCTGGACTTGTTGCAATCGATGCAAATGGCACCGTGAGAGTGTTTTTTGGTTCAAGGTAATGCGTGTGTATGTTGTGCCAGGGAATCCATACCCTTATAATTAGTTGTAGTATGTTTTTAAGGTTTTTATGCTTTCTGGACTTGCTTCTCTTCAGTTCTACGTTGGCTGGCTACGTTGGCCAAATGTTGGGTTTTAATGTATTTTGTCTGGTGTTTGTGCAGTCATAAACCGTTTTATATATAAATCTACGTATATATATTTGTATACTTGAATGCTTACTGACATCAGAGATGGGTAATATGACATTTTACTGACATAGATATTTTGGCCAACTACAATCTTAATATTTGGTAAACGAAAAGGCGTGCATGGAGTGAGCTGTCTGTTCACCAGTGCTTGGAAAAGACATTTTCCCACTTATCATATCCTAAACTAATTTTTTTCTGATGCCATACAATGGTTGGACATGTATTTTTTTCATTTACTTTTTCAAAACATCCCTTAACCCTAATAAAAATTAAAAGTTAAGAAATTGAAGAAGAGAGAAACTAATTGGCACCTGAAATGGTCTTTTCGCATAACAAAATTAGAAGAAAAAAAAATTTAGGGTCAATAAAATTAATAAATATAGAAGGTAAAAAGTCATATAATAATAATTTAGGATAAAGAACAATATCATAATAATTTAGCGTCACCACAAAACGGGGAAATCAGTAAGAAAGATGAAGCCTCAATGAATTCTTAGCAATTTTTGGAAGTTTTTTTTATCATTTTTGTGTATTTAGTTATGAATTTTGTAAGGCAAAACAATAAAATAAGAATTTAGGGTAAAAAGCAAGAATGTTTGGTTGCAACTGACGTACACTTGTGCAAGTGGTGAATGGTATGCACTGAGATCGCGCCATGTGTCCACTTGCGATTATTTGGGGTTTTTTAGTGCAAACAACTTGAACAAATTGTAATAAATAGTCGGAAAATCGTAAAAATGCCCCAGAAATTACTCCGCCCTCCTTGTGACGTTATATAACTAGAGGAACCTATAAAGCATCCATTTCGCAATGAAAAAATCCAAATTGTTTTAGAGAACTGACTTTCCTCTTAACCCTAAGTATATATGTTTGTTCACTTTAACAAGTATATTTCCTTAATATTCGTTATATAATTTGTAATAAGACAAGAAATAGTTTCCTTTCAAATATAAGGATGTAACATAATCTGTTTTTGTTTTGTTATAATAATGTACATATATAATAATTGCACACTGCTTTGAAGCCATCATTGCAACTGCGCCTAGAGCTTTGAACACGTCAGAGCTATTCAATAAGTCGTCCATACGCAACTGCGTCTAGAGTTATGAACCGTCACAGGTATTCAATAAGTAGTCCATCGGGAATCAGTACAAAATATCCATCATGTCCAATCACATAAAATAATGCCATACTTTTTTGAAAAACCTCACACCACTCAAGCAATTTTAAAATATTAGTGAATATTTGTCCTAGTCTATATAAGTGATTATATATTCACTCTGCATTTTTTTCACAGTATATGTTAACTTTGAGGGATTCCACAAACATATAATATAAAGGAAGAAAACAATAGTAGGAGATGAACCAGTACAAAAAAACAATAACATAACCTTGTCACAAATGCTTTTCCATAAACCTTGCCCTAACATATAATAAATAAAGGCAACATTGCATATGATGCAACCATGTCCAAATTTGATACGTGATCACACAAAAATGGACATGGCAGCAACATATGACTGAAGTAGATGGCCACGTTGCATCACATGTTCTCATCATTAAAGACATCAAAATATGAAGGTTGAAATCTTCCATAATAGTAAGCATCAAAATAGGTTTGAAGCAGAGTTGAACGAAAATTCCAATTCCACTGATTTGTCTCTGCTCAAACACGATAACCAAAATGGTTACTTCCCTTGGTGAGTATATTTGTTAACGTCGGAAAAGGTAATAGATGACCAATCAAACTCGGGTACGACGAGTTTTGCATAGGACCGGAAGTAGTCGAATCCAGCTTGCATCACACGCTTCTTTGACTCCACTGCATTAGATGAGTTCTTGTATTTTTGAACAGCTACACTCCGAAGTCGTTTGTGTCTACGCTTCATGCGCTGCAACTTCACCCTATCCAGATTGGCCTGCCTTTTGTCATCTTCAATTTGGCCTTCAACAAATTCCAAACGTGCCCTTGCCCTTTGGATTTCATCACCAAGTTGAAGATGCCTCTCCTTCCAGAATCTAAGAACCCTTTCAGACTCAAAACTTCCAACAAAATGGTCATTCTGTCTAGGAATGTGACACTGCTTGTCTGGTGACTCACTTGCGTGTCGAAGGCGGTCTTTGTTTGGAGGGGTGTTTATTATGCTGACATCAAACTTGGTTAGTAAATCCATTCTATGGAGGGAGAGAGTTTCTGTGGAGGAGAGAGTTTCAGTCGATGGAGAGAGATTCGGTGGAGGAGTCAGTTTTTCGTGGAGGGAGAGTTTCTATGAAGGATGTGATAGTAATACCAATAAAAAGGTTCCCGCCAAAAAATA
This sequence comes from Prunus kanzakura, assembly GCA_020521455.1. Lineage (NCBI taxonomy): Eukaryota > Viridiplantae > Streptophyta > Magnoliopsida > Rosales > Rosaceae > Prunus > Prunus kanzakura. The sequence goes on from BPUM01000780.1 coordinate 62,493, forward strand.
TTTGGTTGACAATGTATAAATTAATTTTTTGTCTGATACAATCTAAGTTTAATCCTAACCACTGTGGTTGGGTTCACTAACTAGATGTCACTTCCATTGAGTTTCTTTCAGCCACTGACAGTGGTGATGAGGTTGACATGCTTGAAAAGCAAAACCTGACACCTCTTTTTAAAAATTGAAATAAAGTACATATGTTGACTACATGCAAGCTTTGGTATGTTGGTCTATAAAGCTATGTCCCCTTCCTCAAACGAAATTGCGTATGCAATCCTCATCCTCTAAAAACAAATAGGATTATTCAAGCATGTCATCCTCTTCAGGCGCCAACAATACAGTCGAATATGAAAAATTGGAGTTGCAGGCTCCATTTCCACGTTGTACTCGCCGACCCCGTCCATTTTCAACATCATTTGGGAGTGAGGGGGACTCCGATGATCCATTAGAGGCAATACATGCAGTCAGTAGCAAGCTAGATTATAATTCCAGACTGATCAATTCGTGGCACGAGAAATGTGTTGAAGACGAGGCCATTCTGGCTGATCTTAACATTAGAGTTAACAAAGCGTTCTCCCAAAAGAACAAGTACTTGAAGTTGAGTCATACAAGGAAGTTGAAAGCAGAGGAGTTGGATACAGTAATGAATGATGAAATTAAAGGTTGTTTGATGAACCATATGCGATGTGAAGAGCACCATAGTGAACTGGAGATGGCATTCAACGAAGGATTCGAAAATTTCCGAGCATTTGCGGCAACTACTCATACAATTTATAATTGGGACTATGTATCCCCTAATGCTGTGAGAGAGATACTAGACGATGGTGGTGACATGAGTGAGCATAAGCACGTCAAAGCTGCTCGGAAGAAGCCGACCAATACGACTGACTAATTGCGGCTACGGCTGTTCAGTTGGTTGGGGTGATCGTGGTATTGCTAACAGGGACCAAATAATATGCTTTGCAATGTAAAACTATCTTATGGGACCATTATGTCAGTCGTCAGTAATTCGTCAATTTTGTATGAATGAATGAAATGTTTGGATGCAGTAAATTAAGCTATACAAATAATGGGTTATTCATGGACTTTTTTCTGATGTTATACAATACTTGGAATGTAATTTGTTCTTTTCATTTTTCAAAACATCCCTTCACCTTAATAAAGGAAAAAAAAATTAACAAATTGAAGAAGAGAGAAACTGATTAACACCAGAAATGGTCTATTCTCACTCAAAATAACAATAAAAATAATAATTTCGAGTAAATATAATTAACAAATGTAGAGGCTAAAAAGTAATATAATAATAATGTAGGGTAAATAATAATAAAATACTAATATAGCGTAACCATGAAACAGGGAATTCAGTAAGGAAGATGAAGTGTCAATGAGTTCGTATCAATTTTTGAAACATTTTTATCATTTTTGTGTATTTAGTTATGAATTTCATAAGAAAAAATAATAAAATAAGAATTTAGGGTAAAAACCAAGGATGTGGCCATGTGTATTGACGTACACTTGTGCAAGTGGTGAAAGGTGATGCGCTCAGATCGCGCCAGGTGTCAGCTTCCGATTATTTTGGCTTTTTTTAGTGCAAAAATCTTGAAAAAAGTTAAATAAATAGTAGGAAATTTGGAAAAATGCCCCGAAAATTACTCCGGCCTCCTTGTGACGTTATACAACTGGGAGAAGCTAGAAATCATCAATTTCATAAAGAAAAATTTTGAATGCCTTTAGATAACTCACTTTCCTCTTAACCCTAGCTATATATGTTGTTAACTTTAACCTAGATAACCTACATCAACAAGCATCTCCCGTGAATGCTCGAAATTGTCTTTTAAAATGAATAACCATGAAACGGGGAATTCAGTAAGGAAGATGAAGTGTCAATGAGTTCGTATCAATTTTCGGAACATTTTTATCATTTTTGTGTATTTAGTTATGAATTTCATAAGAAAAAACAATAAAATAAGAATTTAGGGTAAAAACCAAGGATGTGGCCATGTGTATTGACGTACACTTGTGCAAGTGGTGAAAGGTGATGCGCTCAGATCGCGCCAGGTGTCAGCTTCCGATTATTTTGGCTTTTTTTAGTGCAAAAATCTTGAAAAAAGTTAAATAAATAGTAGGAAATTTGGAAAAATGCCCCGAAAATTACTCCGGCCTCCTTGTGACGTTATACAACTGGGGGAAGCTAGAAATCATCAATTTCATAAAGAAAAAATTTGAATGCCTTTAGATAACTCACTTTCCTCTTAACCCTAGCTATATATGTTGTTAACTTTAACCTAGATAACCTACATCAACAAGCATCTCCCGTGAATGCTCGAAATTGTCTTTTAAAATGAATAACCATGAAACGGGGAATTCAGTAAGGAAGATGAAGTGTCAATGAGTTTGTATCAATTTTCGGAACATTTTTATCATTTTTGTGTATTTAGTTATGAATTTCATAAGAAAAAACAATAAAATAAGAATTTATGGTAAAAACCAAGGATGTGGCCATGTGTATTGACGTACACTTGTGCAAGTGGTGAAAGGTGATGCGCTCAGATCGCGCCAGGTGTCAGCTTCCGATTATTTTGGTTTTTTTTAGTGCAAAAATCTTGAAAAAAGTTAAATAAATAGTAGGAAATTTGAAAAAATGCCCCGAAAATTACTCCGGCCTCCTTGTGACGATATACAACTGGGGGAAGCTAGAAATCATCAATTTCATAAAGAAAAAATTTGAATGCCTTTAGATAACTCACTTTCCTCTTAACCCTAGCTATATATTTTGCAACAACCAACATCACAAGTATATTTCCCTAATATTAATTATCTAGGTTTTAATAATACAATAATTAGTTTCCTTTCATATAAAAGGCTGTAAACGTATCTGTTTTGTTATAATAATCCACATATATAATAATTGGACAATGCTCTGAAGCCATCATGGGTGCATGCATTTAGATCTTTGAACACGTCAACGCTATTCAATAAGTTGTCAATATGGCTCCGTCTTGGGTTCGTAGTAAATATCTCTATCATGTCAAATCACATCGTTCGATGGCCTGACACCAGTCAAGCAATTTTGAAATAGTACTGAATATTTGTCCTAGTCTATATGAGTGATTAGAACTTCACACAATATTTTATTTTTCACAGTACATGTTGCTTTGAGGGATTCCCTAAACATATAATATAAAGAAAGATAGAAAAAGTGTGACATGAAACAGTACAAACAACAACATATAACTGGGACAAATTAGAAGTATATTTCCTTAATGTTCATTATCTAATTTATAATAACACAAGTATTACTTTCATTTGCTTCATATATAATTATTGGGATTATGTATTGCAATTCCTTGTGTCTAACATTGTATTTTGCAAAAACTGAAATATTATTCAATAAGTTGTCAATATCACCACGCGTTGGGAATCAGTAAAGTCTCATTATCATGTCCCTTCACATTAAACAGATGGCGTACTTTTTCTCAAAAAATTGACACGTCAGTCATAAGTAACACTCTCCTTATTCACTTTACATGCCAATGTGCTATACATTCTTTGGTGAATGATTTATGGGTTATTTATATAACAAAATATTACAAATATTGCTGAATATTTATTTCGTCTATATGAGTGGGGACACGAGTGACCATAAGCACGTGCAAGCTGCTCGGAAAAAGCTGACCCATACGACCGAGTGAATATGGCTACCATTGTTCAGTTGGTTGGGGTGATCGTGATATTGCTAAGAGGGAGCACATAAAATGCTTTGCAATGTAATTTTCTTGTGTGTGCGAAATTACGAGTAGTTGAAATGTTGGTGTACACTTTAATATTCTCCAAGCATTCGAAATGTGATTAGCTGCAATGTACTTATCATGCATAGAAGATGTTGTATTGTAGTTTGTATTTTACACGCTGATTTCTAATCATTGTGTTCCAACATAGTGCAAATTTCAAGTATCCTTCAGGTACGAATGTTTACAAAATCGTGCACCAATATTGCTTCATAGTCAAGGTCAGATCTTAATAACCAGTCAAGCACTAGAACATAACATTAGGAAAAATTGGTTGCTGCTGTAAATGATTAGTGTTGCTGGAAATGATTCGTGCTGGAAATCATTACTGCTGATGGAAACAACAGCTCCCTGCTGGAAATGCTACATTAGCCTGTGATATAATCAATGAATCTGTGTCACTCGTTCATAATTCAGCATAGACTACCCATTTTACATGGTAAAAGTCATTGCTTCTTCACAAAACTCAAAATTTGATACTTTATCAAATGTCTATGAAAATTTCCAAATAGGGAGAAAACATGTAAAATTAACATGTGTCCAAATTTCATGCAAGAAGTAAACCAACCAAATTTCCATTTCAATTAGCAGTGGACAAAGTAAGAGCTTATCAGTGGACATGAACAAACAAATAAAATAAAACTGCATATGGAAAACTTAACTTGATCATTAGCATTCATAACAACCGGCCTTTGTATAATACAAACATAAATCATTCGGTAGGTCCGTGCATCCTGTAAAATTCGTCGAATAATGGGTCACTGAGATCTATTGGAGTTGATTCCTCATTGTTTGACGGTGATGTCCTGCATAAACACCAAACACAAGCACATAAAAAATTTAACTATTCAAATTTTAGGTGTTATTATAAATAGTTTTAACATCTTACGGTGTGTTCAAATTTCTTGGGCATTGTCTTCTATCATGACCAATGTCTCCACACTCCCGACAGTGTCGAATCCCTCGCTTCATTGGCTTTTCCTTTGCTCCCGTTACTTGTTTCCACTTTCCTTTGCACCTTACTCTCTTAGGGTCTTTCATATATTGTGTTTGAGAGCTGGACCCTCCAACTTCGTTATTACTTGGTCCATCCTTCAACAACTTCAACTTCACCCGCAAACTTTTTAGAGTCTCTGACACTAGCTCACATCCTTCTTCACACATTAATGCATCCTCAACCACATCTGAAGCAAGTCGGGACATTGTACTCCGCTTTATTAAAAGACCAGGATCTGCAGAGTCTTTAATTTCGTTGCCATTTGCATCTGACACCAATCCAGCTTTCGCAGTTTTCTTCCACCTTTTCAAAATATATTTATCAGGCATATATTCAATCTGGTCCCTTCTGAACAATGCTAGGATGTGCTTGCAAATAATCCCAACAAATTCAAATTTTTTGCAGCTACATGATGCGTGGTCAGAATCTTTGACATATACGACTTCTGCCACTCTTGTTTGCCAATTTTTCCTTTCGCTCACATTAAAGACAACTTTTGAAGCATCCTCTGTTTTGAGCTCTAGGAAACATGCTGTACTTTGTATTAGTTCTTTCTCAAACTTTTGAAACATTGCCCTTGTGTACAAGGTAGCCATTTGTTTGTTCATTGGCATTGGTAGAATACATTGAGCCACTTCAAATGCATCTACGTGATCAGCAGCTAACTCTTTTTGACGTTGATGGGAAAGTGCCCTCTCAAATCGTATTATGAAATCCATCAACGAATTTCTCCTTGATATGTATTGCTTGAAGAAAGCATGAGAACCTTCCGCTCTTTGGCTGCTTGACATTCCAGCAGCAAAAAAGTCTCGTGCGTAGGCTGGAACCCAAGATTCCCTTAAATCAAACATTGAACTTAGCCATTGATGGTCAGTCAAACCAGCCTTTGTAACCACAATATTCCACTTTGCATCAAACTCATCCTTATTGTCAGTATCCCATATGGCTTTCTGAAATTCACGCCAATACTCCTTATAAGCAGAATGTGGTAACTTAACATGGAACTTTGATGTGATGTGCCATATGCAAAGCCGATGAAATGTAGTCGGGAAGGCTATTGAAATCGCTCTGGTGATGGCCGCATCTTGATCTGTAATGATCGTTTTAGGTTCGCCACCTTGCATGGCTTTCTTAAACTCCTCAAACATCCAAATAAACGACTCAGTCGTTTCCTTGCTCAAAAATGTGCATGCTAAGACAATTGTCTGACCATGGTTATTAACTCCCAATATTGGTGCAAATGTCAAGTCGTATCGATTCGTGTTGAATGTGGTATCGAATACAACAACATCTCCATACAACCGGTACGCCCGTCTAGAACTTGCATCTGCCCAAAAACATCGACTAAACCTGTCTTCGCCATCTCCCTCAATCTTGAAATAAAAAGCCTCATTTTTTTTCTGTTCAGCCATAAAATACTCGGTCACTAGTTCAACATCGTGGTTCCTCAGCTTCCCATTCACACTACATTCAAGATTGTAAATATCCTTTTTGATAAAACCGATTTTATCCATTCCTCCGGATTGCACCTCGAAAATACTTACTTTCTAATGAATTGGGATATTAACCGAGCCCAACTGTTTTGTAAGTACTTTTGCAGAATCCGAAATACGACGGTGTGATCTCAATAAATGCACTCTTTCTGAGGCTGTCATCTTATGATTGTGTCCCTCTGCAAAAAGAGAGATAGCATACTTCCTGCTCCCATTTGTCTTCACAACCACAATCTTAGCTTTGCAATTGCATCTACTTATTCCTCGCTGTCTTTTTCTCTCCCGAGTTTCATCTTTCCTGTATGCACCTTGTTTGCAACAAACAAATTCTTTCCTCAGAATCTCTTTCTTATTTGTCCCCCGAAAGCTGGAATGAAGTCGAATACCAAAGCCAGCCAAGAATGCATATCTATTATAGAAATTATAAGCGAGGTCAAGCGAGTCGAACTTCATCCCAACCGCTGGTGTTTCCTCATTTCTTACTTCAGGAATGTAAACCATCCCATTAGCTGTTACACAGTCATCACTCTCTGAGCCCCCAGACATTTTACCCACATATATTTTTTAACTACTTCTATATCACTGCATAGCAAATATTAATTCATTAATTAATCAATCATTACTGCATTACAACATATCAATGCATTCCACTTACACAAAACATTGCCCAAATTGACACAAAAAAGACGCATAGCCTAGCTTGTTTGTAAGAGCCATTATTACACAAAATTTAATAATAGTTACGTCATCTCTTGTGCAATAATCTGGAAAAAATAACATTAGAACCAACATGTTCAACTAAGAACACAAATGTAATTCAAACCAGCAATTACAGAACTTCTCCCAATATCCTCTCCAAATCCTTACTCCTAATGCCATTAAGCCTAAGTTTAGGATCTTTTACCTACATTTTATAATTTCCCACCCCCACCAAAAACAATCAACTAAATATATTGAATATTCAGAAGGAAATGACGCATTATTGATAGCAAACTGACACATTATTGAAGGCAGAATAACACATAATTGACCGCAGAAATGACGCATTATTGATGCCACAAATGACGAATTTCTCACCCTCACAAAAAACAAACCAAACCCAATAAAATCAATCCAGCAACAGTAAACTTACCTCTCAAACTCAAGCGGGAGCTCCGAAGTCAATCAGCTTAAGAGAATGTGGTGGACATTAGAGAAGACTCTTTGGTAGTGGAGACTCCATCTCTACCACAATCGAGGAACAAATGCTGCTGCGGCGTCTAGCAGATATGCTACTTTGCTTTCATCTGGAATCTCGTGTGCTGAACGAAAAAGAGAAGGGGTTTTCACTTCAGCCATAGAATCAAAACAGGGCAATAGCTAGATAAGAGCCATTAATCGTCATACCGAGGATGCCATAGATCGCAGGCCTCCCAAGGAGCTGATGACAATGGAGCGACTATAGGGTTTAGGAGCTTTGGATCTTTCTAATTCTGGGTTTGCGTTGCATTAAAAAACAGAGGACTGTGTTCTTGAATTTTTCAGAGGGAAATATCTTCAACTGAAGTTGGGTTTCCAACGGGTCAGATTTCAACCCGGTTCTACATGCACCCTCTTTTAAAAACTCACCGTTGGATGAAATCCAACGGCTCTAACATACCCCTCAAATAAACCCCTTATAACTTTCCCCTCACTATAGAAGCTCCCTGATGTTTATGTATATGAAAACTTAAAATAAGAATGTAATTAACTGAAAAAACCAATATAAATTAAAAGAAAATTACAATAAACAGAAAATTTTGAATATATTTAGATTAAAATAATAATAATAGGGATTAAAATATTTGTGCCATGTTTTTCTTCCACTAATCTCACTTCTATTATTTCTCTATTACTCCACCAGTAACTAGCAAGCGACAATAATTGCATACCGTAATGCAATTGCACCAAACAGGCGACAGTAATTGCATACATTAATGCAATTCCCAAACAGGCTAAGATAATTGCATACCATAAAGCAGTTGCCAACAAAAGTAATGGTAATTGCATATTGTAATGCAAGTGCAATCGAAAAACATGTAATTAATGTCTCCCAGTTTGGGAATTGTTCATTATGTAAATCTGATGACGATTTTGTCCTTGAAGGTTAGTGAGATTTCATATTTAATTTGCAATTACCAAACGAAGATAAAATAATTGCGTTTATTATTTTGCAATTGCATTTATTTATGCAATTGGTATCTCCCTAGAAAAAGTACAAATTTGTTTAAGTCTTGGTTATTGCCAGTCCAAGTTGGTTTCTAAGTCTAGACGATTACAACTTTTGTAACTTAATGCCTGTTTGTACCATATCTGACCCTCCACTCATCCAGCGACACGTGGATCAGAGAAACTCCCTAAGTACCCAAGGCCTCGAACAATCGGCATCGTCTACCGATGACATTGTCTCAAAGCCGCAAACAGTCACTACAGGCCCAACATTATCTACAATCGGTATCCCCTACCGATTCTGCAGAATCAACCTCGAAACATCCGCCCGAAATATCTAAAAGACTCGTGTCAACCTCACAGGGCCCTCCCACGAGTCCCACATCGAAAGTAAGTACTACGAGCATACAAAATGCCCTCTATAAATAGGCCCCTTCACTACAATACAGGAGTAAGACTTTTCAGCTTGACTTTTATATTAATACATGGTCAACAACAAAAGCTCTTAGAAAACAAACTTACTTTGGCATCGGAGGGTCTTAGGCTGGTTCCACACCGGCTCCATAGACCTCACGAGTCTCGACTCTCTTCTATTCAGGATCTTCATCCAAGGACAAGAAGAATCTGCATCTATCACTCATGTAAGTTGCACTCATCTCTATCTGTTCAGTTTGTCGTGCCAACAGATTGGCGCCGTCTGTGGGAATCGTTTATCGATTAACCCATATCTCAAAAGCTCTGAGACCAAAAAATGAATCCATCTTCGGCCCTCCCTGCCGATGGCCCCATCCTCGGCCTCGGCAGTGAGCCAAGTCTAGCTCCTTTGCTTCAGACGCCACGGACAGAGACACCTGCTCAACCGACCACTCTGGAGGCTCGCATGGAGACTCTACAACAGGAAATGGCAAGAATGCAGGAGCACAACAATGTCCTCGCCTCTAAACTTGATGACACCCAGAGGCAACTGCATGATTAGCAGACGCACTCAACCCATCTATAGAATGGATTAGATCAGACCATGCAGCTTCGGCAGGAGAAATCGTTTAAAAGCGTGCGAAAGCCCAATGCCCAAGACAGAGGAAAGCAGCGAGCCGCAGACAAGCCATCTGCCTCCCGAATACTGTTCGTGCCAACCCCAAAGGAGCGTCACCCAGAATATCGAGTTTACTCTGATTGTCGAGACACGATCAACGATCGGTGCAAGGAACGGCAGCCCTCACCCATCCAGGTCCGGGCAAAACTCGACGATTGGCGATTAGAGGCTCTCGGACCAAAATCCCCCATACGCCGAAGGTATGAAACGATCGGCCTGGAGGAAACGGATGAGTCAGATTACGTTCCAACATCTCCAGGAACCACCATCTCATACCGATCGGCGTGGCCCTCTACAAAACACTACAGCCACCGATCGAGTCAAGATAACGATCGGCATAGGGGAGGCTACGAGAGAAGCCCCAGCCGAACGGCAGACCGGGAAACTCGAGGCCACAATGCTGGCCAGCGCGCGGGGAACTGAGCGATTGAGCCTTTCGGCGAAAATCTTCCCTCTATCGATCCTACTATTCGTCTCCTCCTACAGAAGATGAATCGCATTGAGGAGGAACAGAACTAGGCTCGGACACCGACATGGGGAACGGTACAGCCAGGGCCATTCACCCATCGCATCCGAACATTCAGGCACGAGAAAGAGGTCCAGGCACTCCGAATATCGTTCTACTCAGGGGTGGAAGACCCCGTTACTCACATTCATACCTTCCAATCAGCTTTGGGTTGCAAAGGGCTGACGGATGAAGGCCAATGTTTACTATTCCCCTCCACTCTGACCGGAGCTGCTCTGAATTGGTTCTACCGAATGGAACCAGGTACGGTTGACTCTTTCGATCAGTTGAAGCAAACCTTCCTCAACCATTTTATGATTTAGACCGATCGCCTGTATTCTGCCGATGACCTCTATACAGTTCGGTAGCAAGACGATGAGCCATTGAGGGAATATGTGGCTAGGTTCAGCCATGAATATTCCCGATGCCCAGAAACTGACGATAGGGCAGCCTTTGGTGCCTTCAAAAGCGGCCTTCGGTCGTCCCAGTTTCTCTATCTAGTTCACAGCAGCAACTGGACCACCTACGCCGAGCTGATGAAGCAGGCAGCTATCCACGCCAAGGCCGAACATTTCAACTCCAAAGGATCAGCTTCGACCCTATCAAGCAAAACGGCAATGACCGATCGGCCTTCGACACGAAGCTATGACCGATTTCCGGGGAATCGAACAACAAATTAGGCACCCTACCGAACGGCACCCCCTGCCTCTGCTTTTTCCGAGGCACGAAACAAACGGAAAGACCACTTCCGGGATCGGTAGGTGTTTGTGCTTTTTCCGAGCCATGAACTAGCCGAAGGAGCCCCTTTTCTCGGCCCTAGCACTCGCTCGAGGGACTAAAACGCGGCGTTTTACCAAGCTGCTTGGCCTTCCTAAAAACAAGAGAGAAGTTGCTAAGGCACGATCTTCTCGGCCTCGATTATAGGCCGAGGCCGAGGCTGAACAAAATTACAGCCAGAGGCATTAAAGTCAGATCATCAAGTGGCAGCAGGGTCCCACGCTTCATTTAATGAAGTAGCGCCTCTGTTTATTGCAGCAAACCCACTGGCCACGAATAAGCATTTAATGCACGTGGGAAGGTGGGAAGTGACTGAAGTCAGGGATTGGCGACATAAAACAGAGTGATTAGACGTAGACATTCTCATAAGAATTCTTGCAGCTTAAGAGATTGGGTGACTAACTATTAGAGCAATAAATGCGTCCCCACGGCCAGTTGCGCAAAAACCAAGATTAGGGCGGCGGCCGAGATTCACTAGGATTTATGGGGTCACACCACCATACTTCACGATTCCAAATGTCGATTGGACTACCCACTTGCCCTAATCAGACTCCACTATGCAGGATTTCAGCCTCGATTACCCCTCCAGGAACTCTTCCTATAAATACAAGGCTCAAGCTACATTCAAAGGGTTCAAACACCAAACCAAAGCCTCCCACGGAGCAACTTATATTTTCCTGTAATGCACTTTCAATATCTTTGCTTGCTTTCCTAGGAGTAGTGTTAGACTGTAAAAAAAATCCATTAATCAATATATCATACGACCCTTGATTTTCAAGGCGCCGGAGCACCATCTTTGTTATTCGCTCATTCACCCCATATATCATACGACCGTCGCTCCCTGAGCAGCGCGCCGGAGCACCGCCCAAAACCCACCACCAACACCACCACTAAACGGCCTTGTAGCTCAGGCCATGAACCTGACGGCCGAGATTAGTTCCTCTCTCGGCCACAATCTCTTGATTAGAAGTCAAGTCCAAACAGGCACACCACTTCACCACTTCCATCCAAACCACATTCTCGACGCACGGTAGACCGTGCTCGCACGCCCGCGCACAACCGCACCGCATCCAAAAGCAGGAAGCCGCGTGTCAAAGCATATCCTCTCGGCCCGGAACCCTAGGCCGTGAGATTTGCGCGGTAGACACCAGGACAGCAACAAAAGGGGCAAGGACTCCAATAGGCGAAGCTACTTCGGAGATCCTAAGAAGAATCGGCCAGAGGAAATCTTCACCTTACTCAACACCACTTACGAGCATGTCCTTCTGACAGAAAGAGAGATGATACTGAAGCCGAACAACCGAAAGCTTCCTCGGCAGAGCGAGAAAGACACCGGTGTATTCTGCCGTTACCACCAGTACAACGGCCACGATACAGAATCGTGCATCGCACTTCGCAAAATTGTCGAACGCCTCATCAACGACGGAAAGCTGGATCAGTATTTAAGCACTAAACCAGCAACGGACAAATCATCGAATCGGCAGATCAATATGATCAGTGGAGGGGCGCTCATTGCCGAAACCAGCAACCGATCTGTCAAGAACTACGTTCGTGCCGTTCAGCATCCCCAGATCCTTAGCGTAGCAGGAGGACGCAACGACAAGATCCAGCGAATCGGTTGGGAACCTATCACCTTTTCTGAAGAGGAGGAACGAGGCATCATCTTCCCCCACTCCGATCCCATGATCATACGGGCCGATATTTCGAACTTTGATGTAGGCCGAATCCTCATAGACACCGGCAGTTCAGTCAATGTGCTCTTTGCCGATGCTTTCAATGCCCTCGGTATAGACCCTCAGGATCTGAACAAAGATATCACCCCTCTCCTAAGCTTCTCGGGTGACGTAGTTCAGCCGATCGGCAGTGTCCAGCTCCCGTTCACCATCGGCACTACCCCCAGACGAACGGTCATCTACACTCATTTCCTGGTAGTCGATTGTCCAACGGCGTATAACGCCATCATCGGTAGGACGGTGCTCACAAGGATGAAGGCCATGCTGTCACCCCACATGCTCCTCCTCAAGTTCCCCACACACGCTGGCGTCGGCCAAGTGCGAGGGGATCAGTTGAGTGCACGGACGTGTTATGTTTCGGCAACCAAGGAATCGGCTAGAGCTACACCTCGCGAAGCATACTCAGTTTCTACCAGGATAACCATGTCGAACGGCAGGGGGACAGACAAACCAGATGATCCCAGGGATGAGGCCGTCACCCCACAAGCACAGCCCGTTGAAGACTTGGAATCGGTCACCCTCTCCGAGGCACAGCCCGACCGACAGATCCGAATCTGCACCACCTTCAGTTCGGCACTTCGTGCCAATTTCATTGCCTTTTTACGCGCCAATACAGAGGTCTTTGCTTGGTCATATGATGACATGCCTGACATCGCCCCAAACGTCATCAGTCACAAGCTCAGTATTTGTCCCACGTTCAAACCCATCAGACAGAAACGGCGGGCCTACGATGAGCAGAGCGCCCCTATTATCCACTCCTCTTCCCGGCGAAGAATTAATTCTCTACCTATCGGTATCGGCAACGGCATTAAGTTCCGTGCTCTGATTTCATTTTTCTATACTAGCCATGCTTCCGAACGGCATAGAGCTTCCAATTTTCTATACTAGCCATGCTTTGCAGGATGCCGAGATTCGGCATCCCGAACTGGAGAAGCTCGCCTACGCTCTCGTTCTCTCAGCTCGCAAGCTTCGGCCATATTTTCAGGCTCACAGTATTGCCGTTCTCACCAATCAGCCTCTACGCCAAATACTACAACGACCCGAGACATCCGCTCGGCTGGTCAAATGGGCCATTGAACTCGGCGAATTCGACATCCACTATCACCCTCGGCCTGCCGAGAAGGGCCAGGCCGTATCTGATTTCATCTCCGAGATGACTACGTCTGAACGGGAAGATCCAGAAGGCATCACCCCCGGGTCGGCTTCGGCAGCGTCAGTTGCCCATCCGACCGAAGGGACCTTTAACCCATCAATTCCCCTTTGGACTCTCTATGTGGACGGCTCGTCCAACCGACAAGGCAGCGGAGCTGGCTTAGTACTAAAAGCCCCTGACCAGACAACCATCGAATATGCCAGGCTTCCAACAATGAAGCCGAATATTGTCTGGTGGGCAAATCTCACGGCCTGGGGTTCCGGGCCGAGGGGATCTGCGTTAACACCGTGTGTTTCGCTCTCTCGGCCATTTCGTCCAGCTTCGGGAGACGCCGCGGGTGAGGTTGTCGGCATCTCTTCTTGAAAAAATGTTGGACATCTGTCCACTGCGGCCATGAAGGATGTCTCTATCCTGCAGGCCTGCTTGGACATCTGTTCTTCCATCGCTGCCTGTTTTTGTATGGACTCGGCCAGGCGGTCCGTCGTTGTAGGAACGTTGGTTTCCATCACAAGTTTTGGCAAGGGATCCCACCGGGCGTGCCAAAAGTGTCTGCCGCGCAAATCTCACGGCCTGGGGTTCCGGGCCGAGGGGATCTGCGTTAACACGCGGTTTCCTGCTTTTGGACGGGGTGCGTTTGTGCGCGGGCGTGCCAGCACGGTCTACCGTGCGTCGAGATGTTTGAGGTGTTGATAGTGTTTAGATGGTGCGCCTGTCTGAACTCGTCTTCTAATCAAACGATTGTAGCCGAGAGAGGAACTAGTCTCGGCTGTGAGGTTCACGGCCTGAACTACAAGGCCGTTGAATGGTGGTGTTTGGTGGATTTTGGGGCGGTGCTCCGGCGCGCCACTCGATGAGCGGCGGTCGTATGATATATGGGGTGAGTGAGCGAACAACAAGGGTGATGCTCCGGCGCCTTGGAAATCAAGGGTCGTTTGATATATTGATGAATGGATTTTCCTTACAAACTAACACTACTCCTAGAAAAGCAAGTAAAGATATTGAAAGTGCATTACAGGAAAATATAAGTTGCTCCGTGGGAGGCTTTTGTTTGGTGTTTGAACCCTTTGAAAGTGGTCTTGAGTCTTGTATTTATAGGTAGAGCTCCTGGAAGGGTAATCGAGGCTGAAAATCTGCATGGTGGAGCCTGTTTACGCCAAGTGGGTAGTCTAATCGACATTTGGGATCGTGAAGTATGGTGGTGTGACTCCATGAATCCCGGTGAATCTCGGCCGCCGCCCTGATCGTGGGTTCTGCGCTTCTGGCCGTGGAGACGCATTTATTGCTCTGATAGCCAATTACCTAACCTCTCAAGCTGCAAAGAGCTTTGTGAGAATGTTGGCGTCTAATCATTCTGATTTCTGTCACCAAATCCTGACTCCAATCACTTCCCACCTTCCCTCGCGCATTGAATGCTCATTCTTGGCCAGTGGGTTTGCTGCAATAAATAGAGACCTTGCTTCATTAAATGGAGCGTGGGACCCTGCTGTCACGTGACGATCTGACTTTAATGCCTTTGGCCGTGACCTCGCTCGATCTCGGCCTCGGCCTATAACTTTGGCCGAGATAACCATGCCTTGGTGATTTTCCTCATGTTTCTCTGGAAAGCCAAACACCCTGACAAAACGCTGTGTTTCAGCTTGAGGCCGAGAAGAGTTATTCCCTCGGCCAATTCACGGCCGTGATTTATTAGGCACAAACAAATATGAAGCTCTGTTGGCAGGCCTTCGGTTCGCTAAAGAAATGGGCGCTCAGAAACTCAGGATCTGTAGCGACTCACAACTTGTCGTTAATCAGATACCGACTGAATTCGAAGCCAAGGATACTTTGATGGTTGCCTACTTGACACACGCTCGCCGATTGCTTCACCACTTTGCTGCGTATCAAGTTCAGCAGATCCCCAGGTCCAAAAACAGCCATGCCGATGCCCTGTCACGCCTGGCATTGGCAATCGACGACAACATAGGTCGCCATGTGCCGATCGAAATCCTCTCTCGGCGTAGTACAACTGACACTGAGGTACATGCCGTACGGCAGGACACAAGCTGGATGGATCCAATCCACGCATTCCTCGCCACCGGGACGCTACCAAATGACAAGGCCGAGGCTAAGACTCTCCGCCGCCGATCGGCACAATACTTAATTTTGAATCAGATTCTCTATCGGCATGGCCACTCTTTACCACTACTTCGGTGCATGACCCCACAGCAAGGTAACTACGTCCTACGAGAAATCCACGAAGGAGCTTGCGGGGACCATTCTGGCGCCCGATCTATGGCCTTCAAGACCATTCGGCAAGGGTATTATTGGCCGACTCTCCATGCCGATGCCACTACACTTGTCCAAAGGTGTGATCATTGCCAGCATTTCGGCTCCGTCCCGAAACTGCCTGCCGAACCGCTTACTCCGATTGTCAGCCCATGGCCCTTTGCTCAATGGGGTTTAGATCTCATCGGCCCCATGCCCCAAGGAAAAGGACAACTTAAATTCGCCATCGTTGCCGTCGACTATTTCACAAAATGGACCGAGGCCGAAGCCTTGGCAACCATCACCGCAGCCAGAGTTGAGCATTTCGTTTGGAAGAACATTATTTGTTGATTCGGCCTCCCGAACGCAATCATCACCGACAACGGTAAACAGTTCGACTCCTTTCAGTTCCGGCACCTATGCCACCGATTCAACATCAACAAGATCATCAAGAAGACACTGAAGAAGAAGCTTGGGGCAGCAAAGGGAGCCTGGCCTGACTTGCTCCCAGAGGCGTTATGGGCCATCAACACCTCCTACCGATGGTCGACTGGCGAAACGCCGTTTTCCCTTGCTTTCGGTACCGAAGCCGTTGTTCCAGTCGAAATCAACGCACCCACGTGCTGAACGGCATCTTACACACCAGAGCAAAATGAGACACTACTTGCACTCAACCTGGACCACATCGACGAACACCGTTCCCTGGCTCAGCTTCGGAACGCTGCTTACAAGCAGAGGACCTCTCGCTACTATGACTCGCGTGTCAAACGAAGGCACCCTTGGCCCTTCATGGGAAGGTCCTTATGAGGTCGTCACCGTCTGCCGACCGGGAACTTACCGATTGCGCGGTACCGATGGCCAAACCCTCGGCCACCCTTAGAACGTAGAACATTTGAAATATTACTATAAGTGACTGCGCCTTCGGTCATCACTTTTTATCCAAATGACCACACCTTCGGTCGTCACCTTTGTAATTGATTTATTTCAATACACTCTCTATTCTATACATACGGCATTACCATACAGCAATATTATATCGAGGATATTCTACATACGGCATGCACACATACAAGAATACGGAAGTTAGCAAATTAAACCAAAGCAAAGCAAACTTAGATAAAAAGCCACAGAAGGGCCATCTGTCTTTACACACTGCCATTCGGCATGTTTAAAAAGCCACAGCAGTTGCATCTTCAGGCTCGGGATCAGCATTTACAGGCTCGGCACTGGTCAAGGCCTCCACATTCGGTGCGCTGCTTGCGTTCGGTGCAGGATGGCTTTCTTCCTCCTCGCTACTAGACTCGGTGTCATCGGCTTCCACAGGGTCGGCATCCTCGCCCTTGTAAGCCTCCACCATCTCCTCGGTTACGCCATCTGGCAGCGGTGGTGGATCCCGGAGGAAGTTCAGGTTCAGCTTCTTCTCCGCGTTGTAACGTTTGAATCGGTAGACAAAGTCGTCACATTGCTCCATGACTTCCTTGTCCACCAGAAGCGTGAACTCTCCGAAGCTCGGTAGTCAGCAACAGCCTTCGCCTTCGCCTCCTCTACCTCCTTGGCATGCGACCGTTCGGCCGCATCCATAGCCACCTCCACAGCCGCCTTAGCCTCTTGCGCCTCGACCAGTTCCAACTCTGTTGCTGCCAGTTTCGAAGCAAGCTCTGCAATCTTGGCAGCGTTCTCCTCAGCACGCCGATTAGCCTCCTGAATTAGCTTCCCGGCATCGGCAATCTTCGAACGGCCCTCCTCAAATTTCTTCTAGTACCGTTCGGCAGCATTGACGGCCCGCTTTGCGCAAAGCCACATCTCCATATCAGCCTGCAGAAATCCTAAGTTCAGCAAATACCGAAACCACGAACACTTGGAAATTAAAACGGAGAGCAAAATCTCAACACACTTACCGCTGCCTGAAGCCGGAAAGCCCGACCGGTTTGTTCACGCAACGTCTTCGTCGACAGTTGCTCTATCTCAGAAAGCTCCATCTGGGCGCCATCAATCATGCAGTTGATGAACGGCACCGCCTTCCGAGGACACGCGATATTAACCGGCCCCTCCTCCCCCTCCACTTCATCATCAGGGATCAGCACCGACGTCCCCTCATTCGGACCCCTAGGCCGTTTCGGCAACGGCGTCGCATCGAGAGCACCCTCGATCATCCTCTTGCCTGTCACCTGGAGGTGGACCTCCCGAACGGCCTCGGATTCGGCCGCCCTCTTCTCCCGGCGGCGATCAACCACCGTCATCTCATCCGCCGAAGCCCCTCCAGAAGCTCCTGCTGCCTTCTTCTTCTTCGGTCTGGGGGACTGCCCCTTCTTCTGCTTCGGTGCCCCATGCCCCTCCAGCCGCCTCCTAGTCTCCTCGCTCATGGGCCTCCCACCTACCACTGCATAAAAACACAAGTTAGAGAAGAAACGGTACTCAAAGAATAAGAAAAATAAATGACTGCCGAACGGCATCACTTACTCTGTCTTTTCTCTTCTTCCTCTTCCTCCTTCGCCCTCTGGTCGTGTTCAGCCTTACCGATCAAGCCCGCCTTGAACAGATTCCGAAAGTACAGCAGCTCTATGAAAAAGCGATCTTCGGAAATCGTCGCTCGGACCCGCTCGATTGCTTCCACCTCTCGGACGGGGCAGCTGGCCGTTTCAAAGACACTGAAACAAAACCACCAACGGTTACAAAAAAAAAAAGAAAAAAAAAAAGAAAGAACCAACACTCCTGCCGAACGGCAGGCCTTAACCTACCGACTGTTTGGAATGTCATTGGGATCCGCCTCTCTACGATCACCCCTGGTGCCGATTCCCAGTCACCAGACACAATTACCCGACGCTTGCGCCAGGTCTTCTGGGAGCTCGGCACCCCAACCACAAAGTGCCCACGCTGCCCTGCCGAAGGAGAGTTGGACTGAACCCACCCCCCGTGGTCAGCACTCTTCGCCCTCGTCACACTGTACAATTGGGCGAACTGCTCATAGCTTGGCTCCCCCTCCACAGCTATGCTGAATGCAGCGATCGTCCTGAGCAATGTAATCCAAAAGTTCGAATTATATTGCCCCGACGCATATGCAAGCGCCGCCAGGATCTTCTGCACTGAATCCCTCAACAGTAGCCGAAGCCCATGTTTGAAAACACCGGTGAAGAAGACCACTCCCTTGTCATTGTCACTCAACGACTCTAAGGGCTTCGAAATTAACATCCCTACCGAATCTGGAATATTAAACTCCGTCCGAATCTTAGCCAGCTCTGCCTCAGTCAGTGTGTTCGGCTCTAAGTTATCTACTCCAAACACCAGTTCCGTCGGCTTCGCCATCGGGATCCGTTGCCTACCACTGACAACCCTCAACACCCCTTCCCCTGGGGCAGCAACGGACACGCCACCCGCATCGGCCTCACGACCCGAAGTCGAAGGCTCACTACCTTGAGGCAATCCACGCGAAGTGCCACCAGCTTCGGTGCGCACTCCTGCCCCCTCCACTATCTCACAACTCGTAGAGCTAGCAGATTCGGCACTCCCACTCTCTTCGGCATAACTCCCTGAGGACGAATCATCCTCGAATGCCCTCGGACTACGACTACGCTCGGATTCGGTATCTGACATCTACAAACAACACACGAAGGGAAACTAAGTGCCATGCTAGAATCAAAGTCCTATTCTACCTCCTAAACACTAATGTTCATGCTTGTTCATGCTTGTTCATACTCGTTCATACTTTGTTTATACAAATATTCAACGATTTCAACACTTTGATTCACAAAAAATCATAAACACGGTAGCATACCTTGTTTTCACGGTGGTTCAAGCTTGCCGAAAATCGCCTCCGCCTTGTTCAAACTTGCCTGAAATCGCCTCCGCCTTGTTCACACTCGCCGGAAATCGCCTGCTCAGCCTTCGCACAGTTGCCGGAAATCGCCTCTCACAAAGCTCTGATTGCTCTCAAAAACTCCAAGTATTCCAACTATCGTCCCTTCCTCACATTTATAGGAGGAAATTAGCATCGGGAAGCGAAGCGACGCATCGGGATGCGAAACAATGCAACTCTTCGCAGCCATGCCGACACGTGTCACACATGCATGAGGGAGCTCAAGCGTCGTCATTCGAAACGTTTCCAATCCTCAGAGACGGTTCCACTTCTCAAACACTACATTTCTATCCACTTTCAAGCACAAAGTCCACTGGCGTACAGCAGGCGCACATTAGATGAGTTCTCACTCACCTCTCGTGCCGAACGGCAGGCGCACATTGCATGAGTTCTCACTCACCTCTCGTGCCGAACGGCAGGCGCACGTAGATGAGTTCTCACTCACCTCTCGTGCCTAACGGCAGGCGCACATTGCATGAGTTCTCACTCACCTCTCGTGCCGAACGGCAGGCGCACATTGGATGAGTTCTCACTCACCTCTCGTGCCGAACGGCAGGCGCACGTAGATGAGTTCTCACTCACCTCTCGTGCCGAACGGCAGTCGCACATTGGATGAGTTCTCACTCACCTCTCGTGCCGAACGGCAGGCGCACGTAGATGAGTTCTCACTCACCTCTCGTGCCAAACGGCAGGCGCACGTACATGAGTTCTCACTCACCTCTCGTGCCGAACGGCAGCCGTTCCTAACACATTACCTACACTAGCCTATCTGACCATTTGGTACCGGATACCGCCTCTTTTCCAAGCTCACTCGCTCGGGTACTTGGGGGACTACATGCCACCATCAGCAACAACAGGCAACAACAAAACCATCAAGTCCGGATCAAAATGCCGAAGACAGATTCAAGTCCCCAACCGAGAAGTCGCTTCTCAATCGGTAACTTGGGGGACTACTGTTTGTACCATATCTGACCCTCCACTCATCCAGCGACACGTGGATCCGAGAAACTCCCTAAGTACCCAAGGCCTCGAACAATCGGCATTGTCTACCGATGGCATTGTCTCAAAGCCGCAAACAGTCACTACAGGCCCAACATTATCTACAATCGGTATCCCCTACCGATTCTGCAGAATCAACCTCGAAACACCCGCCCAAAATATCTAAAAGACTCGTGTCAACCTCACAGGGCCCTCCCACGAGTCCCACATCGAAAGTAAGTACTAAGAGCATACAAAATGCCCTCTATAAATAGGCCTCTTCACTACAATACAGGGGTAAGACTTTTCAGCTTGACTTTTATATTAATACATGGTCAACAGCAAAAGCTCTTAGAAAACAAACTTACTTTGGCATCAGAGGGTCTTAGGCCGGTTCCACCCCGGTTCCATAGACCTCACGAGTCTCGACTCTCTTCTATTCAGGATCTTCATCCAAGGACAAGAAGAATCTGCATCTATCACTCAATCGATCTACTAGATCGTCCTCACCACTTGTAAGTTGCACTCATCTCTATCTGTTCAGTTTTTAGTGCCAACAATGCCAAACCTCGTAGAGCCATAATTGATGATCGACCATTATTTTGACCCTTAAAAAATAAAAAACAAAAACTCATCTTTGTTTCTAAACAAATCAAAACAATTGTTAGTGTTTTATGAAATAGCACTCTTATTTTTTTGATCCAATGCTTGGAACTCAAATGACTTTTATGAACTCAAATGCTTGGAATTATGTTGTTAGACCTCCATAATCAAAGATAATGCTGTGAGGAGTTTGTAGCAATTTTAGGTGTATTTTTATGATGTTTAATTAATTTTTTTATAAATTCTATAAGATAAAAACACAAAAAAATTTAAAAAGACACGTGGCGCAATCATAGAAAGACACCTGGCCGAAACACAGACAACGACCCATTAAGCTTCTGCCACGTGACACCATATACTAATTAATATTATTTTTCTATGATTTAACTTATAAAATCATAATAAATAAATTAAAAATCCAAAAATTTAAAAATAACACATGACATAAATCATAATAAATAAATAAATTACAACTTTGCGGTTCTTTATAATCCATAATCTTGTAATACTATAATTTACATTTAGAAATGATCTCTCTTATAATGTTAATGCAAGGGTGGACCTTAGAGAAGTAAATGTGGTCATTATTCTTGTAAACACAAGGGTTTACAGTATTAAAGACCTCTTTTACAATGTTTTGGACCTTCATGTTCCATAAACTTGTAAAGTGTATCCATAAATTTGTAATATCATAAATTACAATAGAAAGGATCTCTATTACATGGTTATGGTATTTGCAGACCTTGGAGATGTAAAATGGGTACTTATTCTTGTAAATGCAATGGTTTATAACATTAAAGACTTGTATTACAGTGCTATGGACGTAAGCTTTCCATAAACTTGTAACGCAGATCCTTAATCTCGTACATTACAAGATTTGGGTTCTCATTTATGATTTTTTGCACCATGATAACAAGTTTGAGGTTCTTCCTTATCCCTAGCATTGTAATATCCTGATTTACAATTGGAAGGATCCCTCTTACAATGATAAGGTAAATGTAGATTTTTGAGAAGTAAAGGTGGTCCTTATTCTTGTAAACACAAGGGTTTATAGTATTAAGGACCTCTTTTACAATGTTTTGGACCTCCATGTTCCATAAACTTGTAAAGTGTATCCATAAACTTGTAATATCGTAAATTACAATATAAAGGATTTCTATTACATGGTTAAGGTAATGGTGGACCTTGGAGATGTAAAATCGGTACTTATTCTTGTAAATGCAATAGTTTATAACATTAAGGACTCGTATTACAGTGCTTTGGACGTAAGCTTTCCATAAACTCGTAACGCAGATCCTTAATCTCGTACATTACAAGATTTAGGTTCTCATTTATGATTTTTTGCACCATGATTACAAGTTTGAGGTTCTTCCTTATCCATAGCATTGTAATATCCCGATTTACAATTGAAAGGATCCCTATTACAATGATAAGGTAAATGTAGACTTTAACTTTGTAAATGCGGTCCTTATTCTTGTAAACACAAGGATTTACAGTATTACGGACCTCTTTTACAATGTTTTGGACCTCCATGTTCCATAAACTTGTAACGTGTATCCATAAATTTGTAATATCATAATTTACAATAAAAAGGATCTACATTCCAAGATGAAATCAAGAACGGATCTTGGAGATTTAAACTTGGTCCTTATTCTTGTAAGCGCAACGGTTTACAATATTAAGGACCCATATTACAATGGTTTGGACATAGGCGTTCCATAAACTTTTAAAAATTTACCCTTAATCGAGTAGATTATTATAAGATTTGTGTTGCATTCCTAAGAGGACACAAATTAATGTGCAAACAACCAATTAAAAATACCCGCAAGTGCACGAATCTAATGAAGTATAGATTATGTAAGTACGGGGTCGATCCCACGAAGAACTGTCGGCTTCCTACAAGTTCTAATTTGAGTACGTAAAGAACACTTATTTAACACACCACAAATGCAAATGGAAACTGGAAATGAGTAAAGAAGTGTAAAAGAAATGAAACAACACAAGAAACCAAAGAAAAATACAAACAGCACTTTCTATCACCCTTTTATCACAATTTGGACAGATTCGTTTCTCTGTTTTTCAGCTTCGACCTCTGTTCAGTTTTTAGCCTATAACTTTCCAACCGTTTATCCAAATTTCACGTTTTTTATAGGGTTGGATTCAGCACAGAAAAAAGAAGATCACAACGCGGACCAAAAGTCCAAAACAGTTACGAAAATAAACAGAATTCAATAAAGAAAATACACAACGTTTCAAACACACACACACAACACACTTTGGGGGAGGGGGGGTTTGGTTTGGTTCAAGTGACCTAATTCTAATGCAAGAAAGTAAAAGAACTTTGAATTTAAATGAGAATGGCAGAGATGAGTTATCAAAATGTGAAAGTATAATCTAACAAACACTAGGGTTTCCGAATCCACCTTAAACAATTCTACCCATGTTCATGGATACTCAAGTGATGAACTCTAAACATATTGGTGAAGATGTTCGCAATCAAGACCGGGATTAGTGGCTCAAGACACATTGATTCTCTCTAATATACATAAAGTGCATGGTTAGTGCTACAATACTTGTGCCTTCCCTATAACCAAATCTAGATGTGCTTAGTACTTCGATTCAATTACAAGAAAAACCCATTAAGTTCAAAGAGAATATGAACATCACAAGAACCCTAAAGCATGATGTTTACATTAGGTATTCAAGAAACCAATTCACATGGATGATTCTTACTTCATCCATTCATTGCTTAGGAAAACATGAAGATACACATAATCCCAACAACCTCAAGAAGCATGCTCTCAAAAGTGATCAATCAAAAAAGAACATAAATCAAGGATAGATTATTTTGGTGAATAGGAATTCATCAATTGTTGTCAAGAAACCAATTCACATGATGCTCACTTAAACAAGTTCAATCATTTGTTGCTAATTAGAAATTATGTTCTTGGGTATCTTACACAACTTCTCAACTTTAGCTACATGCATACAACCTAGGGTGATTAAGCAAAGGAAGCAAACACATATCATATAAGATTCAATTAGTGAATGGGATTCATCAACAACATCTAAAAATTCATACACTCAAAGCATCAAAACAATAAGGTATTCATGTTTAGGGCTTCAACCTAAGCCCTAACTAAATAAGAAGTTACATTGAAACTAAGAAATTACAAGAAACAAATAAAATGAAAGAAACTAAGAACAAAGAGGAGAAGGAGAATGCATCTTCAACCCCTTGGATCCTTGCCTCAAGGCTCCCCAAGGTTCTCTCTAATTGTCATGCCATTCTCCCCTCCCCTTGGTTGCTCCTAGCTCTCCTCCTTCTTGCTCTCTCCAAAATCTGCTCTCAATGTGTAGAAGGATTAGAAATGGATTGTCTTCCCACGTTCAAAAGCCTCTCATACTTCAAATTGCAATTAACTTTCCATTGCCCATCAATTTCCAGCTCACACTTTGAATATAAAAGTCATTCTTTCCTCCAAAGCCTTTGCCCTTGTCCCCTTTGCCATGATGAAGCCTTGTCTTCACAAAGATGCCAATTGCTTCAGAAAATATCTCATTTACTAAGGTAATTTCTTGTTACCAAGTGTTATGGTAACAAGAAGAATCAAGATGACACAATGGAGGTAAAAGCTGGCCAATTTCGGATTTCCAGAGCTGTGGTAATATGCTGGATTGGTTGGATAGGCAATACTTGTCCAATGGAGCTCAAATTTGGATATGTTGTAGTCAACATCCATTGGAACAAGTTTCATGAAGATCTTCACCTCATCCGAGCACCAGAGCATGTTGACCCCAGGCCAAGAAGTTGACCTATGAAAATGAACAAAAACAGAATTTATAACCAATAATGCACTTTTAGCTCATTTTCATTCTAACCAAGGTAAAATCTAAGAAAACACAAAAAGGAAGTAAAAAGCTATAAAATGTCAAGA
The DNA here is from genome assembly GCA_020521455.1 of Prunus kanzakura. Taxonomy (NCBI): domain Eukaryota; kingdom Viridiplantae; phylum Streptophyta; class Magnoliopsida; order Rosales; family Rosaceae; genus Prunus; species Prunus kanzakura. The sequence continues at coordinate 87,829 of BPUM01000780.1, forward strand.
ACTAACTCAAAATAATAGGTGAATAACATGAAAAATCATGTGTAAAAATGAACCGAACAATTTGGGTTCTCATTTACGCATTTTTGCACTATGATTACAACTTTAAGGTTCTTTATAATCCATAATCTTGTAATGTTATAATTTACATTAGAAATGATCTATCTTACCATGTTAAGGTAATGGTGAACCTTAGAGAAGTAAATTTGGTCCTTATTCTTGTAAACACAAGGGTTTATAATATCAAGGACCTTTTTTACATTGTTTTGTATGTCAACGTCCAAAATATTGTAGAACTTGTAAACCTTGTGTTTACAAGATTATTACAAGTTTATGGAACACTGAGGTTCAAAAAAATTTAAAAAGGGTTATTAATACTGTAAACCCTTGTGTTTACAAAAATAAAGACCACATTTATACAACCAAGTACCAAGGCCTTGGGAGAAATTTGAACATGTTTCACATACTATGCAATTGCCAAACAGGCAATGATAATTGCATACTGTAATGTAATTGTCAAACAGGCTATGGTAATTGCATACTATAATGCAATTGTCGAATAGGCAATGGTAATTGCATACCGTAATGCAATTACCAAACAAGAGATGGTAATTGCATACTGTAATGCAAGTGCAATTGAAAAACATGCAATTAATGTCTCCCGGTTTGGGAATTGCTCATTATGTTGCCAATCTATCCTTTAACTCCTCCCATGTTATCTAAATCCCAAACAAAGGGTAATGATGATTTTGTCTTTGAAGGTTAGTGGGAAATTATAAGTAATTTGCAATTAGCAAACGAAGATAGAATAATAATCTTTGAAGGTTAGTGGGAAATTATAAGTAATTTGCAATTAGCAAACGAAGATAGAATAATTGCGTTTATTAGCTTGCAATTGTATTTACTTATGCAATTAGTATCTCCCTGGTTGGCAATTACAGGTTACCTAGAACAAGTTCAGATTTCTTGAAGTTTTTGTATTTTATGCATCGTCATGCCAGTCCAAGTTGGTTTCTAAGTTTAGGCGATTACAAATTTATGGATTGGGGTGAATCATGATGTTCTAATTAACAAGAAAAACTGTGTAAATTAGGACTCGAAGTCTTGTAGCACATGTAATGGAATGAGATTTGGACAGATTTGCAATTACCAAACGTAGTGTAATGCATTTGCGAAGTGGTTACCCTCATGCCATGGCCATTTTGCACGTAATTAGTGGCTCTAGTTTGAAAATTTGACATTTATTTGAGGGGTAATGCTAGGCTTACCACATTCATACCATTTCTCTAATAGGGGTGGGCCCCATTGTATTGGTGGGCTCCACCTCTGTTAGAGAGGTGGTATGAATGTGGTATGAAAAATGTGGTAAGCCTAGCATTTTCCTTATTTGTGAGACATTTTGGACATTTATCACATTGACCGCCCCACATCCTCATATGCACTTCCCGATGTTGTTAGTGACTAAACTCATAGAAGGTGATTCCTGGCAATTACCAGCTAGTAATTGCATATGGAAATAACTTAATACATTGCAAATTGCATTTTTAATGGCATTTTCATTCTTTAACTTGTTTCGATGGTCATATAGAATTTTATGCCGCATAAAAAAAAAAAAGAAGTAAATTTAGAACTGATTCCTCCAATCAAGAACTGAAACCATTGAAAGCATTGCATAGATAAATAGATGAAAGAGGTATTATTCAATTAATCACAGAAACATGGAAATGAAATAATAACGGAAAGGAAATGGTAAAAGAAAATTGCTCAATACCCTGTGCAAACCATTTCCAATTTCATGTAAAACCTCTTTGAAGATTACATATACACAACCAAATTACATGTGATATTTATGGGCATATAGAAGCATATGCACCATACCTGAAAAAAAAAAAAAAAAAAAAAAAAATCTCCAAAATCAAACAATCCAAAATTCAGAGATTCCAAAACCAACTAAAACAATCTCTAATCATTCCCCAAAATAAAAACAAACACTCACAGACCAAACAAATTTTTTTTCTTCATATTTCTAGCTATATATCTCCAACAGTTTTTTCATTTTTTGGTCATTCAAGCTTGCTTCATTAAAGCATCAGCCAAAGACACCAAAGGCCAGCAAAACAACAGAGAACGACAAACAGAAAAATAAATATAAACTCAAGGCACCCTGCACAAGAACACAAGCAGGTTAAGTAATAGCCCAAAAGAGAACCCCCCTCATGCACACTCAAGGCACCCTGAGAAGCATTGTTGGGACCAATATGAGTCATTCTTGGTAGTCCTTAGCTCAGCATACTCCCTCTAATCAAATAAAGTTCACCAACTTTTGACAAGAAATACCTAAAAATCTAAGCTTGTTAAGTGGACCTCGGAAGAGGTAATTAGAGAAAAAATTCATATTCAATGGAAGTTTCAAGAATTATGAGAAGATCATCGTTATATAATTTAAACACTAGTATAAAGTTCAATAAAGAAACAATTTATAGATATTCAAACTGACCCACCAAAAATTGGAATTTCAATCTAAAATTTCATACCAAGTGGATCTTGAGAGTTAATTCAACTCAAAAACTACAGCAGAATATAAAATCTAGAAAATATTAGGCTCAACAAGAAATACAAGAGAATAAAAAAAATAGAAACAAAATCAAGGAAAATGATAGTTGCTAGAGGGTGATGAGATGAGGTCCAAGATTTGAATATACAGCAGTAACACATCATACCTGGGCTGAGATGAGATCGAAGATGGCGCATGCAGTTTGCATCAAGTCGTCGTCACTATCGAGAGAGAAGAGAGTTGAGCAATCTGTACATGGGAGGAAGACTCAGTCACCGTCGTCGAGAAATAGAGGAGTTGGCAGTTGAGATGGGTGGATTTCTGGTCGCCGTTGAGAGAGTGATAAAAGAGCAGCTTTTCTGTTTCAGAAAAACAAATCTCAAATGAAATTAGGCCCCGTTTGGTTCACGGAATGGATTTGATGGGAAATCATTTCCCATGTCATTTCCCAATGGATGGGAAATGGTGATTCCTTTCCCATGTTTGGTAATGCCGGGAAAGTAACCCTGAAATATCACTTTATTTCCTTTCCCATGTTTGTTTTGAGTAGGAATGGAAAACTAATTTTGTTTAGTTTCCCAATTTTACCCCTATTAAAAATATGAAAAATATGTTATGAATTAAAAAATAAAAAAGGAATACCAATAGTTGTTGGATAAAACTGTGATTATAAATTATTAGTAAGGACAAATTAGGAAAAAAAAAAGGTGCATTTAATGCTAGCCTTACTTTCCCATGAGAAGGGAAAGTAAAACCCAATGAGGGAGGATGACTTCACTTTCCCCCTTACTTTCCCATGTGCTAGGCAACGATTTCCCATACCTGACTTACCAAACATGAGAAAGCAATTGATTTCCCATCCCCAAGTTTCCTTTCCCATGAACCAAACAGGACCTTAGAGATTAGGGATTAGGGTTGAGATGGATAGAGAGCACCACCATAATATTTTCTATTTCTTTTTATTTCTTTTTGTTTTTGAAATATAATATATATATATATATAATATTACCTGCTACCTGCTGTGGCAGTTTTGAAAAATTGGCGCATCGGTGCTCCAGGTCCACCGTAGACGTTGCCCTCCTCTTCCAAGTTAACGTGCTTTCTGTTAGATTAATCATTATTAGACCCGTGACCCTGCACCTACTGATTATTACCATACCCAGGACCCTTATCTTATATAGCTAGCATCAATCTTAATGAAGGCCTATGTTAGTAACGCAAAGCGAAAATCTGAACCACTATGTTACCCAGGACCCTTATCTTATACATAACATAAGAGATACTGTATGCGAAAATCTGAACCACTATGTTAGTAACGCAAAGCATGCATGATACGATGGTACCATTCAAAGAACAAAATTCCTTCCGGAACTATAGAAAGGAGTTCTCTTGACCCAAAAAAAAAAATGAAGAGAAGTGTTCGAAAACAATAAATATGCAAGATATTATACTTCAGAAAATTTAGGTATAGGTACCCATTAAAACATTGCATCTCAAAACAAAGGAGGCAAGCTCATTAGACAATCAGATCCAGTAGATTACCCTTGACCTAAAAAGCAAGACCCAGCGCTATTGCTTGTATTTGTAGGTATATGGCAATGACCAAGTGTAAGAAGTTCCAACTGTAAACCTCGCCAGGTTCATTATGTCTCCTCCTAGCTTCATTATTTGCAGGCCGATTTGATTTATGAAGACATGATTTTGCATATGTAGTAGGGCAGGAGAACTAGGGACTTTGTTCATCTTCTCTTGTGTTTAAATGGATCAAGCCACAATCTGTTATTGCTTTGACCAAAATAATCCTTCATCAAGTACATTTCTTCCGCAACATCATCAATGCCCTTGATTGAACGAGCTCCATTCACATCAATAGGTGAATCTGCAACAAGATCAAAATGCAGTCATCTTTGACATCAGCAAACATATACGACCATATATTAAAATGCGAAGATATCATTCAACATTTAATGGATTTACGTACTTTGCTCCTCATCAATATCAATATGCCTCCGCTTTGGATGATATGCTGGTTCTGAAAACAAGGTAAGGTATTGCTCTTTGTGATCATGATCCACGACCACGACGTTAGGACCATGATTATCAACTGCGATGGTATCTAATCCACGAGGCCTCTTCCCAACACCACTCGTTGATGCTAAAGACAAGGAAACCAATTCATCTTGGTTGTGACGATGGATATCATTGTCAACTACCATGACCTCAGCCTCACTGACATCACCAACCTGGTGGCCTAATAGGTGGACCCCAAACCTTGTAATCGACCCTGCACCGTGGTAGTAAAATATAACTTGACACATATTACCTTGTTGCAACCGCGTCGGTCCTTCCACCATGTTCTTGTTCGGATCCAATAATGGACTACAGTTGAGCCACACATGAGTTTCCTCTAACTTTATTGCATACTCAGCCCAAATATATATCTCGTTGACATGTTTTCCATTTATGAGAGTCTTGGCGCGAAACTGACAATCATGATAACTCATGAGATCGAAAACAGCACATAGAGCCAATCTTGATGTCTCCCATTCTAAATTTGGAGGAATTTCAAAACAAACTTCACATTCAGCATCGTATTCCCCTTTATAATCTGAAAAAGGATCTTCAAATACTGTTGCCTCTTTACAACAGCTAAACCACTTTGGAACTTCAGTTCCTGGAACTATAATTTCGATTGTGGAACTCTGAGAAGATACCTAGAATAGTTACAACAATCATTGACTTAAAACGTGTATATATATATATATATAGAGAGAGAGAGAGAGAGAGAGAGAGAGAGAGAGAGAGACCTGATTCAACAAAATGTTTTCTGTGATGTCACTGCCACTTAGTCTAAAGCAATTAGTCAAATACAAATGCTGAAGCCCTGGTGACAGTTTAAGAAATTTTTCCAATGACGTGCAACTATTCAGGGTTACTGAAGTTAATTTTGGTGGAAGCACTTCTGGAATTTCCCGAAGCCTCTTGCAACCACACAATCTAAGGCTGAGCAAGTTGACAAATTTGCTAATGCATTCCGGAAGACTAACAAAATTGTTTCCGGAAAGATCAAGTTCTTCTAATGTGGACCAGCAATCGAGAGGCGGGAGGAAATCACTTGCTGACAAATTGCATCCTCCGAGAAAAAAGAAACGTAGCCTGGGAAGCGCTAATGAGATAGAGTTGTCATTCGAAAAATTTGAGCTATTTGAAAGCAGCTGTAATTCAGTGTAGCTGGATGAAACTTCAAAGTTAACCTCATTGCCAAAAGTAAGGAGTTTTCGACACCCTTTGACACTAAGCTCACCGAGATGTTGCAATCCATATATGCGATGTAATGACACATTTGAAAGGTTCTCACAATAATCAGCTTTTAATACTTCAAGACCAGTAAGATATGCAATTGATGAAGGTAATTCTCTTATGCCACTTCCTTCCATATCCAAAATGATTAGCGATTCCATCTTGTCCTCTATTTCTGGGAAACTCTCAAGCCTTTTACAATCACATAGATAAAGTCTTTCTAAGGATTTCAATCTAAGTCTTGTTCCAAACCTTGTAAGCTGAAAGCATTCTCTGAGATCCAATTCAACAAGTTTATCAAGGAATCCAACAGAACCATCGACCTCAACCAAACGTTTACACTCACTTAGATTCAAGAACTTCAAATTTGGGATTCCAGATAAGTCAACGATTTTTTCTAAGAATTGACAACCACTTAAATTTATAGATGTCAACTTTGGGAAATTCTGTGAGAAAAATACACAAAATAGGAAATGATCAACCACACGCCAAATGTGAGGAGTTTTGAACACCCGATGACACTAAGCTCAAAGAAATATATTTGAGATAATAATAGATTAAAATAATTTGAAGTGCGTACCTTAAATCCCTCTAATTGTCTGATATCACTGCAAGGCATATTGAACACAACAAGATGCCTTGCATGAAAATTGGATGGCAATAATTGTAACTGGCATCTACCCCAATCAATGAACCTCAACTCGTTGGGTAGATATTCAACATATCCAGATAGAAATGCATTACAGTTTATGAAAATTTCAAGATTTACCATCCCGAAGAAGCTTTTTGCATTCAAGGGTATCTCATCTGGCTTGGGAAACTTCACCATGATGCCTTTAATTTTTCTTGTTCCCTGAGATGAAAAGATAATAATATTAAGAAACCAAGTCGATCTTCAAAGCAAAATGCAAGTCCATTTTGTTAAGAAATTTATTGGTTACAGCAGGTACTATTTCAGATTGAACATAAGGGCATATATAATACTTACGCTATTTTCTGTTAGGACATGGTGGACATCCTCATGAAACCACAATCTACTACGCTTGCCAGGCTCAATGGGGCACTCTTCGTGAACTATATCCTTACCCAATTTTTCTAGCAAGTCATGCATCAAAATCCTTTTATATTGAATAGTTATCATTGCCTTCTCAACCAGGACTTCAATACAATCTTGGGAAGCCTTGTGCTTAGAATTTAGTATTTGCATCACATAGTCCTTATCTTCACCCTTGAAGAAACACGCCATGTCTAGAAAAACTTGTTGCACTGAGTTATCTAATGCATCATAACTTTTTCGAAGTATTTTCTGTATACCTGTATAAGGTTCTCCTTCATAACCATCTAATATAGCTTGCCAACGATGTATACCTTTATTATGAAGATGGGAACCTAAAAGTGTTATAGCTAGTGGAAGGCCTTGAGCATAGGCTATTGCTCGTTTTGCGAGTTCCAAATAATCATTTGGAGGTTCATTTCTTCCAAAGGCATTCAAACTGAAAAGCTCAAGAGCTTGGTTGTCATATAACTTATGGACCTCGTATATCAACTCAATTCCATAACATTTTAGCAATTCGCTATCTTGTGTAGTTATGATGACTCTACTACCCTCACCGAACCAACCAACTCCAGCCAAGTTGTCTAATTGCTCCAACTGATTCACATCATCAAGAATTAAGAGAATCCTTTTATGCCTCAGCAATTTATGTATAATAGAGATACCTTTATCAGCACTAACAATTTTCAACTTTTTGCCACCTAGAATCTCTTGAAGAAGAGTCTCCTGTAGTTGGATTAAGCCTCCATGTTGCATTGAATTTTCTCTAACATCTCCCAAGAAACAACACCCTTCGAACTTATGAGCAATTGCATTATAAACAGCTTTCGCAATTGTTGTCTTGCCTATTCCAGATGTCCCCCATATCCCAACTATGCGGCGACCATTGCCACCAGCACATAAAAGCATTTCCACAGCTCTTACACAAGAGTGAATTCCAACTGGGTACTTCGCCACATTCAAATATGTGCGGTTCAGCACTAGGACTACAATCTCTTCAACGATGTGGTTGATAAATGTAGCTTCAGACCTACCATTTAAAAAATTTGACATATTTAAGGAATAAAATGTAAACATGCAAGCACACAAAGAACACAAGGTAGTCTATTCAGCCGACTGCCCTACTCCACCGAGTTTGGTTGGATAGTCTGCTAAAGTAATGTTCCGTTTGGATGGAGGGATTTAAAAGAAGGGATTTGGATTTGAGAATAATGCTAAATTTGCTACAAAAACAAGAACGACATTAGAATGAAGGAATTTGGAATAACTAGATGTAGTGCCTTTAAAATATATTTGAAATTGACTACATGTAAGGAATCATTTGAAATCCATTTATCTTCTTCATTTCTCTCCTGTCCAAATCTTAGCCTACATGAATTTTACTAGTCTAAACAAACAAGTTTACCTTATAATTTCATCTAAATCCAGGAATTTGGAATCCTTCCATCCAAATGGAGCTTAATAGTTCCTTTTTTTTTCGGTTACATTGGTAGGAAAGACCCCTGGGGGTCGATCCTGGGTGCCAAGCAGGGTAAGGGGGAGGGCCACCACTGTGGCAACCCTACTTGACGAGCCTAATAGTTATTTAACTACAAACAATATTGACTAGTACGGCTTTTGGAGAGACTAATATATGGGTTTTGAATCTTCTCCCCTACAGCTATTGAAAAAAATCTTCGGCCTACAGTTTTCTATTTTTATCAAAACGGTACTTTTTTTAATGCGTAACAATTAAATATAACCAAAGGAAAAAGGAGAGAAAAAATTAAACTTTAGATGACCTGAAATATAGAATCAAGCCACTAAATTAACCATATATATGTGCGCACTATAGAGGGTAGAAATATACTCTCCCGCCTTGCAAGTATATCCTTTCAAACTTGCTGCTTCTCTAAGAGCGCTCCTCCACCTTAGCACCATCTCCGTATTATCCTTAAATCTGCAGTTCATGTCAGCAAATGCATCACCGAAACTATTTGTTTGGTTCCGTACATGCGACGGATTCACTTTGTAAAAAATGGGCCAAACTATTTGTTTCGTTGAGTTTTTGCATCGAAGGATCTCAACGAGTTCGTCCAAGCACCAGCGTGAGGATGCATAGTTTTCAGAGAATACAATGAGAGAAATCCGTGACTCTTCAATTGCTTCGAGAAGGGCCGGTGAGATTTTCTCTCCTCCTATAAGCTCACGATCAATGAAGGTGTAGATCCCCTTACCGGACAAGGCCTTGTACAAATGATCTGTAAAATTGGTGCTGTTAATAATCGTTAATATATATTCGGAATAAGGTACTACATACCTTGCGGAAGATTCCAAGTGAAAAACCGCTTGCAATTACTAGCCCACCGTGATGCTTCCACGTCACGAACACGCCAACAAGATTCTACACGTTCTTCGTCTCCAAGGTCGTTGGATTGGCTATGAAAGTTACTCCATTGATTCCACGTACCCAAGACCAAGGCTCTTGGTGAATTGCCTAAAGGAGAGTGTTTAGGGAGATATGAGGTTTCTCTCTTTGTGGGTGTAAAACTCACTACAACTCTTTGATATGCACTCACACTTCTTGTCTCACACACACCAACTTAGAGAGCATGCACTAATGCTTCTCATCATCACTTCACTTGCACACACTCCATCTATTTATAGGAGTTGTTTTAGCTCATCTCAAGAGAGCATAAAACATGCACTAGTGCTTAGGTTGGTAGTGCCTTAAAACAAGGTTTAGTGCCTCAAAACATGGATTAGTGTAGTGTCATAAAACAAGGCTAAGTGCCTTAATTTGTGTAGTGCCATAAAACAAGGCTAAGTGCCTTAATTTGTGTAGTGCCATAAAACAAGGATTAGTGCATAATCATTGTTTTATTACATCTCCCACTCACCCACATAGGGTGTGATAATTAACCTTGTTTTATTACAGGTGCGTGTATCCTTACCTCTAAAACTCACAAACACATCATATGTCCATGGATCATGAGTGAAAGAAGAAGAAGAATGTCCTTGTAGGTTGGCCATACTCAGATCAAAGACTAAGTTGTTGGTTGCAGTTGTGAATGTGATGAAGTTTAAGAAGGGGAGAGGAACTTCCAATAATTAATGCAACTTACTTCCAGTTTTCAGCTTCCTTTGGTTTCTGACGCGCACACTTGGGACTTTTGCTCAATAAATTAATATTAAGACTGGTTTGTCTTTTTCAGTTTTTGTAAACTCAATGGGCCTCACCTTTCTTCTCCCTGCTGTGCAAGGATGTGGTCCAAATTTACCTCCGTTAGATATTTCTAAGGACACCTAACTTTGCAACAACCAACAAATCCTTTCACTGTACTTAAATGCATATCTTTAGATTATGTTATCTTTACAACGACTCTTTGATATAATTTACAGGTGTTGGTGCCTAGTCCCATCCGCTACAGAAAATCAACAATGTTTGACATTCAGTTCTGAGATGAGATCTGTAGCTTTGTGATTAATCAGTGATAGGATTCTCAGGGTTAATATGGTCTTTTTGTATGTTAGCTGAGCTGGCAAGGTTTTGTTAGGCAATTGGTTAGTTAGCTGGCAATTTGTTTTGTTAGTTAACAGCTGTTATTTGCTTAACTGGGAAGCGATTATATTAATGGGCTTATGCTCATTCTAGGGCATGTAATTATAAATCCAGTTTCAATAAGAAATAATAGTTCTGATTCTTTGGCATTGGAAACCCACAATTAAACACAACTTAAATATGTGCTTAGCTTCATCAAAAGAGAAATATGTGTTTAGCTTGACCATGCTTCTTGTAAATAAATATAAATGCAGTTATAGTAAGGCAGAGTTTTTGTACTTAGTTGATCAACGCATAACCTGGGCTACAGCCCATGTCACTTTCTTTTCTCCAGCCCAAAAAATGAAAAATATTTCTTAAAATGCAACTTTTGTAACCAACATGTGTCGAACCTGTTGCATTCCCCACTAGAGGATTAGAGACTCAACTAACAATATATATTAGGGTAAATTAATAATTAAATAAATAGTTTAGTAATAAGGTGTATTAAGTTAATTTTAGGGTTCCTTTAATAGCATGTAATTATTTAACATGCTCCCATATTTATTGCTTTTCATAATTTCCATAGATTGAGTCACTGTTGTGTTCTAATTTTTTTTTCCCGTTCCCCTCATCACTGTGATAAGTTGTTTATGTCAAAATAATGAGCTTATTAATGCGTGAAGTTTTTGGTATGATAGAGGGATTGAAATAATGAGCTTTGTTTGTTTGTTGTAACGTAATGTAGTAATTGAATTAGTTTGACAATGCAGATTAGGTTGTTGAAGATCTTGGCATTGTTGGGGAGTGGTGATAAGCAATCGAGTGAGAAGATGTATATGGTAGTCGGTGATATTTTTAGGAAGTGCGATTCTACCAGTAATATAGGAAATGCTGTACTTTATGAGTGTATTTGTTGTGTTTCAACCATATATCCAAATCCTAAGTTGTTAGAACAGGCTGCTCAAGTCACTGTGCTTAGCTTCATCTCAAGATTTTTGAAGGTTTGAAGTTTTTATATTTTTCAGTGTAATTTTCTGCAAATTATAGTCTGCGTGTAGATTATTTGGGGAGTTAAACACCAATTCCTTGTTGTATATTTGGTGGACAGAATGATAGTCATAATTTGAAATATGTGGGCATCGATGCCCTTGGTCGACTAATAAAGATTAGTCCAGAGATAGCAGAGCAACATCAACTAGCCGTCATTGATTGCTTAGAGGTGAAAGAATTCTGTTGGGTTTAATGGATTGGTTTCAAATTATGAAGTTTGACGTGCATGATGCAGGACCCAGATGATACTCTGAAGCGAAAAACATTTGAACTATTGTACAAGATGACCAAGTCCTCCAATGTGGAAGTGATTGTGGATCGTATGATTGATTACATGATTAGCATTAATGATAACCATTACAAAACATATATAGCTTCTAGATGTGTGGAGCTTGCGGAGCAATTTGCACCAAGTAATCAATGGTTTATCCAGGTAAGAGTAGTACATGTTGCCTTTTATATTCTAGTTATCATGGGAGTATTTTGTTATTGCTTATTAAACACCCGATGTCATCCATGCCTGATATTCCCTCTCTGCAGACCATGAATAAAGTCTTTGAACATGCGGGAGATTTGGTAAATGTCAAGGTGGCACATAACTTGATGAAGTTGATTGCTGAGGGATTTGGAGAGGATGATGATTCTGCAGATAGTCAGTTGAGATCATCTGCGGTAAGTAACTTTAATTTTGCACCTTCTGTTTATAACTGTTTTATTCAATGTCATTAAAAAGTTGCTATTTCAGTTATTATATGGTTAAAAATGTTATAGCATGCCCCCTAAGTTTTTGTGCGATTTCAAAGGTTCCTGTTGAACTTTTGATCAATGTCTCCCTTAAATTTTTGGACTCCTCAAATAGTCCCATCCATTAACTTAGACCGTCAACAATTGATGGTAAAATCATGGACATATCATGTTAGGAGGATGAGTTGCCACGCCAAAGAATTTGACACATAACTTACAGGTGTCACTTGTTCTAGTTAGTTGTAAAATTTGTAAGTTACTCGCAAGCCATTTCATGCATATAACGTTTGAGACCTCAGAGGTGGATTTTTCCTACAGTTTTGGTTTACCTCATTGCGAAGAGAAGCATTACTTATTACTGCTATGTTTGTTGTTTGTGATGAAAAACATTTTGATGTTGCAAAATTGCTAAGGCTTTTCATTCTTTTTGCCATTGAGTTCAACAGTCCCTGATATTCAGCATAGGAGATATAATGCTGCATTCACCTTTGTATAGTACTGCTATTTGTGTAACATTTGAGGATTATATTCTAGTAGTATGTTTACAACCATTTCCTTGCTTGCTTGCTTCTGCACTATGTCTTAAACCATTTCCTTGCTTTCCCTGTCTCTGCATGTTAAAGAATTAAACTTCTTTATGTGCAGGTGGAGTCATATTTGCGTATAATTGGTGAGCCGAAGCTTCCATCTGTATTTCTTCAGGTACATTCTGTCCTCTCAGTTCTTTTCTTTATGTAGAAATTTTTGGAAGAATATTCCTGTTGATATCTGAATTTTAGTTGTGATCTCAGGTCATTTGTTGGGTTTTGGGGGTTTTGACGTCTCTGTTGCCCGAACACGGTCCTTCGATACTCAAAAAGTTTAGGTTGATAAGGCCCCAATTTGATATAAGCCCTTCAAACCTCATCATGTTGATTAATGGGGTATTCACAAATTGCAATGCGTTTCCCTGGATCCCGTTCTAAACAAGTAGCATCAAATTCTTTAGGGCCAACTATTCGAGATTCAAGATGAGTAGGTTCTTCCGGAATCGAAGTATCATTCCCACTTTTTTTAAAGAATGAATCAATAGTTTTTCCTCTCTTTGTCAATCTATTATTATCATCATTTGACATTATGTCCAAACAAGAAATAATACTATAAAGATAGAGAAGCAATAATGCTAACGCAATCAGCAATCCAAAATATGCAATCCAAACTGCATAAAGCAAAATATGTAATAGTTTATTGCATTGCATTTGCAAATTGCATCTACTGCCATATACCATCAAGAACTATAGATAACATACGCCAAAATTTCAATAAAAAAAAAATCAATAAGATTATTGTACCTGAAGAGTGTATTGTAGCCTTTGGTAGAATTCCAATTTCAAATTTCCTTATTTTCTCAATACCTGTAGAAATACATATAAACCCAAATATTAATTTAAAATGACATTTTATCATTTACCAAATGCGCCATAAACACATAAATTGAATTTTGAAATAAAAACTACAATGATGAAGTTTACCTCTTGAGAGGAAATCAGTATCGCCGGCTCATTCATTATCAAGATGCAAGAGGAAATCAGTATCGCCAAGAGTAAGACCAAGAGAAATGAAAACAGAGAAGAGAGCTGAAGGTTAATAGGGAAAAGAGAAGAATGTCTGTGCGATGGGAGAAGAGAAGAATGTTTTTTATTAGTTTATTATATTAAAGACAACATAAAATGTGATGAGCTTTGTTGTTTTGTCAAACTAATATTAAACAAAAGAAAAAAGCACAAGACAAGGGAACATGTTCGGCTGACATTAGGCACAGATGATGGGCTAATATTTTTGGGAGTCAAAATAACAGTATAAAATTTGCACTCAGTTTAATATTTTACAATTTTTGCACTGGGCTAGAGCCCACCTGAGCCTATACACAGTTCCGTCCTTGTATGGAACTGCTGATGGAAAATATTCTGCTTCCTATATCACTGGGAAGTTATGTGATGTGGCAGAGGCGTATTCAAATGATGAATCTGTCAAGGTATCCCTCAAACTCAGTTTTTTTGTAACTAGAGGTTCATTATCTGCATTTTTAATTTTTAAGGGTTTGATTTGAAGAAATTTTCCATGCTTCTTAAATTTGGTAATGAGGTCAGGGTATAATTGTATTAAACGAGATACAATTTAATTATATCTACTGTTAAAAATGCATATGAAGCTAGAATCCGAATAAAAATAATGGGAGTGCAAATCATAATTTAAAAAAATATTTTCTTAAGAATTTGGATTAAAAGGTAATTTGAAGTACAAATTTACTTTGATTAGAATAAGCAGGGTGTCTGTGTAGTTATAGAAACATGAGAGCTTTTGGAAAGAATAAAGAAGAGAGCGCAGGGCACACAATTTTTATTTTCCATTTGCTTAAGAAACAAACAACCACAAATTTTGTATTTTATGAGTATTTCATAGGTTTAAAATTTTCTTCTCTCAATTTTATATTTGGTTATCTATTCATAAAAAGAGCACCGTTTGTATTTGTGTATATATTTGTATCTAACTTGTTGAAACTGAAGTGAGTCTGTTCTTCTCATACAGGCTTATGCGGTTACAGCAATCATGAAAATATATGCCTTTGAAATTTCAGCTCAGAGAAAAGTGGATATCCTACCTGAGGTGCATATAATGAACTTTAATACTTTGACAACAATATCAATTTGCATGCATTAATCGTCTGCATAGATTTGAACACCTTTCGATGGCAATCTTGCTTTTGTAGCATAATGTGAAATTTCAATTTATTTTTTTTAATCTTGTCTTTATTATTTTTGGTTACCATTTTTTTTTATTTTTATAGATTAAATAGGTCATATAGGATGATCCCATCTCTCTTTTCCTAAGTGATGGTATGCTAATAGCGAGGTACAAACTAGTTTTCTGTAGCACAGTACTTGGCTATCAAGGTGCCATCTTCTAGAACTTTGGTGCCGTAGGGGTTGTTAAAGCCATGGAAGTTACTGTTTTACCCTCACTGGGCTAGGGTGAGAAAAAATTGCTCCATGTTTGTTCAGTACAAGGTACTAAATATCGATAATATCCCCGATATTATCCCGATAATATCTGATTTTTGGGGGTCCGATATTTTAACAACGAACCATAGTGTTATCGTCAATTTATCGATAATGTCCCGATATTATCCCGATATTATCCCGATAATATCGGAAAGATATTTTCAACATTTTTATGAATGATTTGGTCAATATATCGAGATATTATTGATAATATCCCGATAATATCCCAATAATATCCCGATAATATCCCGATACGAAACTCAAAAAATGTAGAGAAGTAGCTCATTGAATTGATTTGGGCACTCTACGGAAAGCATGTCTCCTAGAGTAATACAAAAGTAGCTCATTGAGCTAATAAACAAAGCATGTCTAGCCGACAACATGCTCACATGCTTTTACAAAATGGATAAAATATAAAACTTAGCTTTGGATTCCTTTGGCTTGGTTTACAAAATGGATAAAATATAAAACTTACCAACCATTTCCCTACCCTTCATATCCCATTCCTGTCGGGATGGAATCAAGTGACTCATGGAAAGAATCCGAGACTTAATCTTCAAATGATTTTTCTTATGGACAACGTCAACCAATCTCGGATCCATATGGGTGGCATGTTAACAATTACATGCAAAACTATTTTGGGGATTTATCATTTGATGACTACTCTTCAAAATATACTTACTCTACACATAGAGATGATGAAGATAGTGAAAATTTTGAACCTCATAGGAACTCTATGTGGTACTAAGTCACTCATGTATCTTACCATGCAATGTATAAAGTGTAAAATATTGTAGTAATTCATTATATATAAATGATTATGGTGTGTTTAATCTTCTTTCTTTAATTACTACATATTTTCTACACTTACGGTGTTTGCCAGCTCGCTATATAATCAACTTAAATCAATTAAATTCATCATGCAATGCATTTCCTTCCAATTTTTTGTGATAAACTAATAGATAATTGACTAAATAAACATCCTGCAAAGTTTCAATAAAAATTTCCAAGTTTTTCTTACAATTTCCGTAGTTTTTATTCAATTTTTTCCGATACCGATAATATCCCGATATTTCCTGCGATATTTCCGTGTTTTTTGACTTCCGATACTTCCGATACCTCCGATATTTAAGACCTTGGTTCAGTACAGTCCTAATTTTTGCATTTGTATCTGAGGCTGAATCAGTTGTTTTCCTACGAGTGGTTTTTTAGTTTCCTGCTAAAAATAATGCATTATGATTAGTAATTATGCTCATAATTGTAAGAGTTCTACTGGTATTTATGCCATTTTATTTTGCTTTCCCTGAGAGAAGATAAGATTTGTTAACTTGCAGGTCTTTGACTGAAAATTAAGTTGAAAGATTGAAAGTTCAAATCTCACCGTACAACTTGCACACTAGATTGAACAGGCATCCCTTTATAGATTAGCATCAGTCATGACTGGAATGAATTTATTCTTCCCGAATGATGGAAATTGCATTGTATGTAAATATGCTTTTAGTAGTGGGTTGAATTTCTCTAAAGAGCAGAGCTAAATCTGAATAAGATGTTTAATCAAAAGATGTAATGATTAATATGGATTTTGATAGATGAGTGGCAGTGCAGAATTCTCCTAGTAGTTTGGGAAAAAAGGACTTGAATTCTCCTGCGTTCGTTTAAGCTGCAGTTCAATTCACTCAAGGTGGAATGAGCATGTTTGCTATTTTTGCTTTTTCACCTGTTCAGAGCTTAGCTTTAGGGTTTAGGGTTAAGTTTTCCTGTTTGGTGGGCCTTCAAATCATCCATTTAGCGCTTAGGGTATCGGGTTTAGCTCTCAGGTTATCGGCTACCATTCACAATAGTTAAACCATAAACTCTAAAGCGCTAACAAGCAATTCTACATCCTAAAGTAACAAATTGTTTTGAAACAAAAATTAAAGATGAAAAATGAAAACAGAAAGGAGACTTGAAAACAAAACGGACTGAGCAACTGCTCAAGCCGCTTTCACAGAATTCAACATCAGCTCTAGCAGAATGACGTGTGCACTGTAGATCATCCGCTCTTGAATGGTTGACTATATGTATGTATGTATGCATGTAGTTTCTTAATCTTTTAATGATTGAAGGTTTAGTCAGCAAGAAGTTGAATCAGAGTTGAAATGTTCTTTCAAGTGGTTACTGGTGGGGCTCTTTTGAAATAGTTTCTATAAGAAAGAAACATAGTACAATTTTACTTTATACAATGGTTAATGCTACTTTATACAATGCTTGATAACATTCAGATATTATGTGCAGGATTTGTAATGTGCACGTAAAAATGTGTGTGTGTCAATGATCAGTGGCGCTAGCTTTGAGTTCCAGAGCTCTATAGTTGCATGATGAATTTTTAATGCTTTTTTTAAGTTGAAGTTTTCTGGACACCATTATAATGTTGACATTCATCTAATCAATGATTAGCTATAATGTTGTCATTTTCATTTTGTTTTGGCCTGTCATGGAAGTATATATCGATTGATAAAATTCTTTCTTCCCTTGCAGTGTCAATCTTTGGTGGAAGAATTGTCAGCTTGGTCCAAAACAAAAAGGCCATTGTAAATGTTGACTGAAAAATAATCTGACTAGATACCTTACTCTGTTTAAGTAGAAAGATGTCATGTATTGTTTGGTTAATGCTGTTCTTGACCTTCTGATATTTTATTTGTTAAATTTTGAAAATGTGCTATGAATGTCTATATGTATACAGTAATCAACTGCACAGGTTTTAATAGGGTCAGCAAATTATTGCTTTCCCTTCTTTTGTCATTCTCGTCTATGTATGCATGCTGTTAACCATGAGTTTGTTAGTTCATCATGTGCAGCTCACGTGCTATGAGTTTGTTAGTTCATCATGTGCAGCTCACGTGCTCTCTGTTAAGTTTGTTAGTGAGAGTAGCTGTAGTTGTTAAGTCTATTAGCGTGATATTAGGAGATAAGCATTTGTATTAAAGCTGTGTATTACTATTCAATTCATCATAATCTGAAATACATAAATACAAAGCTATATTCTTTCTTACATTCTCTCTCTTAAATCTCATTCTCTTCTTCCTGTTAACATGGTATTAGAGCTCTCAGTGGCTTTCACATAATCAATCGATCCTTCTACGCTTTCTCTAGCTGCCATTTCACTTCTTGCCTCCTTTCTTTTTCTTCCTGATTTCCTCCTGTTCTTCCCCAAATTCTAGGGTTCGTTCCTGCTTCATAATGGCTTCTTCTCCCTCCATCAAGATTGATGGCCTGCTTAGTATGGTTACCATTCGTCTCGGTGACAACAATTTCCTGAAGTGGAGTTTTCAATTGGAGTCTGTGTTGCAGGGGTATGAGCTGTTTGGGCATTTTGATAGCTCTATCTCCCAGCCACCAAAATTTGCAATCTTGGATGAAGAGGGTGTTACATCTCAAGTCACCGCTGGTTACAAGGAATGGCTGAAGACTGACAAGGCACTTCTCAGCTTGCTAATTGCCACTTTGTTAGATGAAGCCCTGGAATATATCATTGGGACTAAGACGGCTCGGGATGCTTGGCTCAATTTGGTGGATCGCTATGCCTCAGTTTCAAGAGCCCGTATTAATCATTTGAAGACTGAGCTTCAAATCGCTCAAAAAGGGGGGGATTCTATCGAAAGATTTCTTCTGCGTTTAAAGCATGTTCGAGATCAGCTTGCTCAAGCAGGTGTGAAGGTCTCAAATGACGATTTCATGATTGCTACCCTCAATAGGCTGCCTTCTGAATATGATATGATCAAGACTGTCTTGATTGCTAGGGATTCTTCAATTTCTTTGAAGGATTTTCGTGCTCAATTGCTGGCTGCAGAGCAAACCGCAGAAGCTCGATTGGTTCCTCACTCTGCGATGTTCATGAATTCATCTCCTTCGTCGTATGCTTCTGTGAATGCTATGGGCCGTCCTTCTAATTCTGGTATGGGTTTATTGCCTTCTCCATCTTCTTTACCAGTTGCTTATATGGGGTCTTATGATCGTTCTGCTCTGAATTCATTGGATGGTAATTTTGGTTCAAGACCTGTTCTTGGTAACAATGGTGGTTTTAGTCGTTTTAATGATCCTCGGCATCACGATATTGGTAATAGTCAGCATGGAAATGTTTCTGGTTTTCCTAATCATGTTGGTTCTGGAAGGGGCAAATTTCAAAGCAGAGCCTCAGCTCCATCGTACTCAGGAAATCAGTTTGGTTCCAATTTTCCTCAGAAATCTGCAATTGTTCCTGAATGTCAAATATGCAGCAAATGGGGTCACACAGCTGCTAACTGTTATTTTCGACATGAGGCAAGCTCTTCTAGGCATGGATCTCAGGTTCTTGTATGCCAAATCTGCGGTAAGAGGGGTCATGGTGCTTTGGATTGTTTTCATAGATCCAACTATGTCTATCAGGGTCAAGCTCCTCCTTCCAACCTCTTTGCTATGACTGCACAAACTTCCTATGTGCCTGATCAAGTCTGGATTGCAGAGAGTGGGGCTTCACATCACATGGTGTCTGATATTTCCTCATTAAATCAAGTTGCTCCTTGTGAATCTACAGAGCAAGTGATTGTTGGTAATGGAGAAGGTTTGAAAATTAAACACATTGGCACTACTGCCATTGCATGTGCTTCTACTTCTCTTAAACTACCATCTGTATTTCATGTTCCACAGTTATCTGATAACCTCTTGTCTGTGCATCAGTTGTGCAAAGATAATAATTGTGTTATCAGCTTTGATGCTTCTGGTTTTGTGATACAGGATCGAGTCACCAAGACAATCCTTCTAAAAGGTCGGAGTAACAACGGATTGTATCCTATTCCCTGTGATGTATCCTCTCATTGTTTGTCCAAGAAGGTGGCTTTGATTGGTCAACTTGTTAAAACTTCCATTTGGCATCACAGACTTGGCCATCCAACAAATGAAGTGGTGCAATCAATGCTTAAAGCTTCTGGTTTGCAGTGTGCAAGTGATTCCTCCAATTCAAATCTCTTATGTTCAGCTTGTCTTCAAGGGAAGATGCATCGACTTCCATTTCCCGTTAGACATAGTAGGTCTGAAATTCCTTTTCATACAGTTCATACTGATGTATGGGGACCTTCCCATTACAAATCTGTTGAGGGTTACAGATATTTTGTTTCCTTCCTTGATGAATGTACTGGATATTTGTGGGTTTATCCCCTTTTTAATAAATCGGAAGTTTTCTCCAAGTTCCTACAATTTCATGCTTTGATACAAAGTCAATTTAGTGCTGCCATTAAGTGTTTTCAGAGTGATGGTGGTGGTGAGTTTATTAGCAAAGGTTTTACAGATTTCTTGGCTTCCAAAGGGATTGTGCGTCGTTTGTCTTGCCCATATACTCCGCAGCAGAATGGACTGGCAGAGCGGAAGAATAGGCATATTGTTGAAACAGCCATTACATTGTTAACTGCAGCAGCCTTACCAGGTCAGTTTTGGCTTCATTCCGCTGCTCATGCTGTGTATCTTATAAATCAAATGCCTAGTTCTGTCTTACATAATCAGTCTCCTTATTTTCATTTATTTGGACATCATCCTGATCTTGCTTCTTTGAGAATATTTGGTACTGCGGTATATCCGTATTTGAGACATTATAATGTGCATAAATTACAACCTCAAACCACTCAGTGTGTGTTCTTAGGATATCCACCTGGATACAAAGGGGTTCTATGCTACAATAGAATTACTTCCAAATGCATGATCTCACGGCATGTGCTTCATGATGAAGCTGTATTTCCTTTTAAACAAGTCAACCTTGGTATATGTGTGCAATCTTCTCAGTCGCTTTCTCCTGCATCAGTGGCTCCTGTCATTGTTTCTTTGCCTTCAATTCCTATTCAAGTTCCTCCATCATCTCTCGCCTCAGATACACAAGTATCCACATCTCAGTCTCAGTCCATCTCATCTACTCATGGGCCTTTATCTCACATTCAACATCACGCTTCATTGAATGACACTCCAGCAGCTTCTGCAAGTTTTGTACCTATGTTGAATGACCAACCACTACTACAAAAAGTGAAAAAGACGACCAGAAAAAGACGACGGTAGAAGAAAAAACCGTCGTCGTGTTTAAAAAGACGACGGTAACAAAAAAAAACCGTCGTGGATAAGTGACTTAAACAACTAAAAAACGGAGGTACTGTTGAATATTTTTTTATAACGACGCAGACAAATAAAAAAGCGTCGTCTTATTAAAAAGGTTTTCTTCAGAGTTCAAATCAGACAAAAAAACAACGACAGCAGGTATGACAAGCGTCGTCTTTTAAAAATCAAGTGTCCTTTTTTTGATAAAGACATGATTGTTTTGAAAGAACCGTCGTCTATTATACGTAAAGATGACGGGTTTTTTTTTAAGAACTGTCGTCTATTATAAGTAAAGATGACTGTTTTTTTAAAAAGGGTCGTCTATTATATGTAAAGATGACAGTTTTTTTTAAAAAGGGTCGTCTATTATATGTAAAGATGACAGTTTTTTTTTTAAAAAGGGTCGTCTATTATATGTAAAGATGACAGTTTTTTTTTAAAAAGGGTCGTCTATTATATGTAAAGATGACAGTTTTTTTTAAAAAGGGTCGTCTATTATATGTAAAGATGACAGTTTTTTTTTAAAAAGGGTCGTCTATTATATGTAAAGACGACGGTTTTTTTTAAAAAAAGGGTCGTCTATTATATGTAAAGACGACGGTTTTTTTTTAAAAAGGGTCGTCTATTATATGTAAAGACGACGGTTTTTTTTTAAAAAGGGTCGTCTATTATATGTAAAGATGACGGGTTTTTTTTAAAAAGCGTCGTCTATTATATGTAAAGATGACGGTTTTTTTTAAAAAGCGTCGTCTTTTAAAACACGCTAAAAAAAGGCCGCTTAAGTGAATTCGCGCTTGACAAATTTTCAAATTTTCCCCCGTCTTTGAAAACCTTATCTCTCATTAACAAGCGTCGTCTTTTAAAACACGCTAAAAAAAGGCCGCTTAAGTGAATTCGCGCTCGACAAATTTTCATATCTTCCCCCGTCTCTGAAAACCTCTTCCTCCTTGAAACCCTCTTGAGCTCTCTAAAACACTCTCATGAAAGGTTTGATTTGAAAGTGACCTAATCTCTCAATATCCTTCTATATTTTGCTAGTGAATTCTGGATTAGTCTCTTTGCGTTTCTGGTATGTTCTTCGTCTCCCTGATTTCAGATTTTCTGTCTCTCTTGATTTGTCTGGTTTGTTTACATATTTTTTATTATTTATGGTTTCTTTTTAGATTTTCTGATTTGGTTCTCAGGAGATGAGGAGGAAGCTTGCAGATTTATAACTTTTTCTTTTGCAGGTTTTCTATGCGAGTCGTATGTTTTTTTGTTGTTCAAAATTTGTTACCTTCTCTTTTCACCATCATTTTCTTTATATATTTTTCCTTTTGCAGGTTCTCGATGGTCTTTTTTATGCTCATTTTACAAGTTTTCTATGGAAATATGGTCCAATGGTAAAATTTCTCTTCCACCTAATTTTATATGTTTATAATCTTAGCTTTTTTTCTCTCTTTGTCATTTTGATTTATTTACAGGGATGATGGAGGAGACTTCAGTTGTGCATCATTTGTCTGTTTGGATGACGAAGGCTTGGATTAGGAGTACGTAGGTCTTGTTAGGAAAAGATTGTACTACTTAATTGGTAGGACTTATGTTTGAATCTTCAAGTTTTATGAAAGAAACTATTTTTGAGTGTATATATTCATTAATAAAGCATTATGGTTGGTTTTCCAGTTAAAATTGTTGTATAGCATCATATGAAATCAAAAAGAACTAAAATGTAGCAGTTTGGGAACTTATTAGACGACGGTTTTCATAATAAATCATGGTCTTTACAGATAATTAACGACTGTTTTTATAAAAAGGGTCGTCTATTATATGTAAAGATGACGGTTTTTTAAAAAAAGGTCGTCTATTATATGTAAAGATGACGGTTTTTTTAAAAAAATGGTCGTCTATTGTGAAGTAAATATGACGGTTTTTAAAAAAAAGGGTCGTCTATTATATGTAAAGATGACGGTTTTTCATAAAAAACCGTCATCTTAACCTACAATACACGACGGTTTTCATAAAAAACTGTCATCTTAACCTACAATACACGACGGTTTTTAATAAAACTGTCGTCTTTCCTCCTATAGTTAACGATCTTTACCTCCAAACAACGACGATTTTCTTTAAAAACCGTCGTTTTTACAGATAAACAACGACGGTGAAAAGCCGTCGTAATTTGACACCCAAAAAGACGGCGGTCGATTTAACGACGGTTTTCAAAGCATGACAACGACGGTGGATCCCCGTCGTCTATTTCGTTTTTTGTAGTAGTGAACAGTTACAGGTTATGTTTCCTTTTGAGGTCTCAGATGTTTCTTCCTCGTCTATCAATACTCTGGACTCATCAGTTTCATTAGTGCCTATCAATAATCATCCCATGATTACTCAGGCTAAAGATGGTATAGTTCAGACCAAGCAGTTTCCTGATTATCAAGGTTATTTTACTTGTCTTCATGCTATTCCTGAATTAGATGAGCCTTCTAGTTTTAAGGTGGCTTCTTTTTCTTCTGAGTGGAGACAAGCAATGAAAGAGGAGATTGATGCTCTTCATATGCAAGGCACATGGCTCTTAGTTCCTAATCCAGGTGATAAAAATATTATTGGAAGTAAGTGGGTCTATAAAATAAAGAGAAATTCAGATGGTACAGTTGGGAGGTATAAGGCCAGACTTGTTGCTCAGGGGTTCAGCCAAGAGCCTGGTTTTCACTTTGGGGAAACCTTCAGTCCAGTTGTTAGACTTACAACTGTGAGGTTAGTGTTGAGCATAGCTGCTATGAACCAGTGGAAACTACGACAACTTGATGTCAAGAACGCCTTTCTACATGGCGATCTTGAAGAAGAGGTTTTTATGAAACAACCTCCTGGTTTTGAAGATGTTTCTCATCCACAATTTGTATGCAAACTGAAAAAATCTTTGTATGGTCTTAAACAGGCTCTAAGGGCTTGGAATGCCAAATTCACAGGTTACCTACCTGCTCTTGGTTTTAAATCTTCACATTCTGATCCAAGTCTGTTTGTGCAGCATACTGGGAATGACATTATCATTTTACTATTGTATGTTGATGACATCATTATAACAGGTTCTAGTGATCAGTTGATTCAAAAAGTGGTTACAGACTTAAGTGAGGTGTTTGAAATGAAAGATATGGGGCAACTCACCTTTTTCTTAGGTATGCAGATTTCCTATAATTCCTCTGGTGACATATTCATGAATCAAACTAAGTATGCCAAAGATCTACTACATAAAGCCAGCATGAGTTCATGTAGGGCCTGTGCAACACCTTGTAAGCCACACACTCAAGTGTTACAGACTGATGGTGAGCCCTTGGCAGATCCTACTATGTTTCGCAGTTTAGTAGGTGCTCTACAGTATCTAACATTTACAAGACCTGATCTAGCCTATGCTGTGAATCATGTGTGTCAATATATGAATAATCCTACTGAGGTTCACTATTTTTTGGTGAAGCGTATTCTCATATATGTACAGGGTACATTGGAGTATGGAATCAGTTTTACAAAAGGTCCTTGGCAGCTTAATGCATACAGTGATGCAGACTGGGCAGGGGATATTAACACTAGAAGGTCTACAACCGGATGTGTAGTATTCTTGGGTAGTAATCCCATCTCCTGGCAGTCCAAAAAGCAAGGTTCTGTATCTAGGAGTTCAACAGAGGCAGAATACAGGGCCCTAGCAAACACAGCTGCTGACTTGGCATGGATTCGACAAGTTCTCTTGGATTTGAAGATGTTTCTGCCTGATGCTCCTATTATGTACTGTGACAACCTATCAGCTCTGGCTTTAAGTTCAAACCCAGTATACCATTCTCGTATTTAGCATTTGAATATTGACTTTCACTTTGTGAGAGAGAAGGTACAAAGAAAGGATCTTATTGTGCAGTATATATCTACTGAAGAACATATAGCAGATGTATTTACAAAGGGGTTACACAGTCCCATTTTCTTACAACACTGTCTTCATCTTAGACTGAGGAGTTCAGCTGGGTAGGGAAAATGTTAACCATGAGTTTGTTAGTTCATCATGTGCAGCTCACGTGCTCTCTGTTAAGTTTGTTAGTGAGAGTAGCTGTAGTTGTTAAGTCTGTTAGCGTGATATTAGGAGATAAGCATTTGTATTAAAGCTGTGTATTACTGTGAGATCCCACATCGACCAACGGAGAGTGGGTGATGTGCCTTATATGTACACACCCGCATCCATATAGCACGAGGCCTTTTGGGAGCTCACTGGCTTCGGGGTCGTAGGAACTCCGAAGTTAAGCGAGTTGGGGGCGAGAGTAATCCCAGGATGGGTGACCCACTGGGAAGTTGGTCGTGAGCTCCCAGAAACAAAACCGTGAGGGCCAGAGAGGGGGGGCCCAAAGCGGACAATATCGTGCTACGGCGGAGCTGATCCGGGATGTGACAATTTGGTATCAGAGCCACTCTGCCGTGTGGTGCGAGTGTGCCGACGAGGACGTCGGGCCCTTAAGGGGGGTGGATTGTGAGATCCCACATCGACCAACGGAGAGTGGGTGATGTGCCTTATATGTACACACCCGCATCCATATAGCACGAGGCCTTTTGGGAGCTCACTGGCTTCGGGGTCGTAGGAACTCCGAAGTTAAGCGAGTTGGGGGCGAGAGCAATCCCAGGATGGGTGACCCACTGGGAAGTTGGTCGTGAGCTCCCAGAAACAAAACCGTGAGGGCCAGAGAGGGGGGGCCCAAAGCGGACAATATCGTGCTTCGGCGGAGCCGGTCCCGAGATGTGACAATTACTATTCAATTCATCATAATCTGAAATACAGAAATACAAAGCTATATTCTTTCTTACATTCTCTCTCTTAAATCTCATTCTCTTCTTCCTGTTAACACATGCATGGATCAATGTGAAGATAATCTTCAGGTCCCAATTGTGATAATGTCAGTTATCATTATCAATTTGTACATGGGTTTCTGAAGCCTTATTATTGCTTGACACCTAGTATGTATGCTCATATAAACATGATGATATAGATCGAGAAAAATTCGGAATCAGTTTATGAATGATTAAAATTGCTTATTTGACCAACATGCATCGTATTATTATACTGGCGATCGAAACTTAATTTATGTAGCTGCCGTTGGTTGGTATACCTGGATGTTAATCAAGTGATTCTAATTGGTATTACACGACATGCTTTAATTAGTTTCCAGACTTCTTTGTCCCTGGTCCTTGCATCTTATTTCTTCCCTTTAGTTATAAGTTACTCTTTTCATGGATTTTGCAATTGTATTTCTCTAATATGTTTGAAAACCTTGATTTTTTATTTTTTTTTTGGTTTGAACCACGAGGTGGTCCTGGATGGGCCCCAACTATGGGTGGCACCTTTAAGCCTTAACCACAACCCAGACTGATCCCCGCTCACACCGGGTCGGCCCGTAAGGGGTAAAGTGCTGGCCAAAGTGGTGACTCCGTACAAGAGCAGGGATCGAACCCCTGACCTCTCTTAAGGAATGAGAGTGCCGAACCACTCACACCAACCACCTTGGTTAAAACCTTGATTTTGGATCATGCGGAAACCATTTATTTATTTATTTCTGGAATAAGATTATTTTGTGTAATATTAATATTCATCTTCTCTTGCAGATTGATAAAAGCCTTTCATTCCTCAATGGCTATGTCCAGCAAGCACTAGAGAAAGGTGCTCAGCCCTATATTCCTGAGAATGAGCGCTCTGGAATGTTAATTATCAGCAACTTCAGTAACCAAGATCAGCATGAAGCTTTAACCCATGGTCTTAGGTTTGAGGCATATGAGCTTCCAAAGCCAGCAGTGCCATCAAGAATTCCTCTAGCTGCAGTTGCATCCTCAACCGAGCTTGTTCCAGTTCCTGAACCATCTTATGCTAGGGAGAACCGCCAGCCTGCATCATTACCACCTGTGTCAGATGCAGGATCATCGGAACTTAAGTTACGACTAGATGGTGTTCAAAGAAAATGGGGCAGGCCAACATATTCCTCCCCAGCATTGTCGATCTCAAATTCCTCTAGTTCTAGTTCCCAGAAATCAGCGAATGGGGTCACACAAATAGATAGCGTGAGCACTTCAAATTCAAAAGCACGTGATACTTATGAGTCAAGGAGGCCCCAGGTTGAAATTTCTCCAGAAAAGCAGAAGCTTGCCAGTTCACTGTTTGGGGGATCATCAAAAACCGAGAGGAGGCCATCTTCTGCCAACCATAAGGTGTCTAAGGTGAATATCCATGCTTCAGAGAAGCCCCAGGTACCAAAGGCAGCAGCTGTACACACTGAAGTTAATCATGAAACTGCTCCAGACTTGCTCGATTTGGGTGATTCAACTAGTAGTACTGCTTCCACTGTAGATCCTTTCAAGCAGTTAGAAGGGCTTCTTGATCAAACTGAAGTTGCATTAACTGCAAATCATGGTGCAGCTGGTGCTGCTAAGCCACCTGATATTGTGGGATTATATGCAGATACATCTCTCAGCGGGCTTAGTAGCAGTGTTGGCGACCCTTCGCCGACCAATAGGGATGAGTTTAATCTTGCATCTGAGTTATCAAATGCTACAAGAACTGCTCAAAGTGGGGTAACACAATTGAATAAGGGTCCTAACCCAAAAGATTCCTTGGAAAAAGATGCACTTGTAAGGCAGATGGGTGTGACCCCAACAAGTCCGAATCCTAATTTGTTTAAAGATTTGCTTGGCTAAAACTGTTCAGAATGGCAAACTTTCGATCATGATTATTCGAGATTGTTTGCTTTGTGGTATGTGCATGGTCTTTTGGTGTGGCTGGCTATATGATAAGAAATACAACTCAATTCAAACAATTTTCAAGGCCACCATGCAGAGCTGTAAAGGCACCATACACCAAGAATGGTGGCAAAAATTAGGTATAGGTGTTTGTATTTGTTGGACAGTGGCTTATGTAGGAAAATAACCAAGTTGGTGATGCTTGAATATGTTGGTTTGAGCCATTTCAATGTGGAGCATTTTCTTTGCGGCAATGTGGGCAGTTTGCAGCGCTCCACAGACGCATGGTTCTGCCCTGCATATTTGCCTACATTTACACTGCTGTGTGCCTCTCTTGTTATAATAATGCTGTATGAAGTGAATTTTTGTTTGGGTTGTAGGGACATTTATTCCTGTTTGTCATAAGTTTTACTTGGTGTCAGTTCACATTGTAAGTTATCTTTTTGGCTATGAGATGCCCCTTGTAATGTTTGGTGGATAAAATTGGACATTCGACATCTATAGTAGCTATCCGGTCATGCAATGTCAATAATAATGCGCTTTTGTGAACAGAGAAAGAAGTTATAATTCCAGGCGTCTTTTTCTTAGTTTCTAAACCCAAATTCTTTTTGGGTAATGGAGCCATTGGGGATGTTAGCTCTACCAGAGCTGTTCAAACAGCAACTGGTATTCAAAGGACCAAAATTTATTCGCAAACTAGACAGGAGTTCGAAAACAACATAATATGCATGACACTATCGCTGCTCATCTAGCTTTTCATTTTATGTCCTTGCAGGATTATCAAAAAATCTTGAACAACTATAACAGCAACGTGAGTTGCAGCAACTTGACATGATTTAGACATTCTAGGATTCTTGTACCTTGCCAATACCAGCAACATCACTAGTATAATGAGACAACACAATCTTTCAACAAAAATATGTTGGGAATATTTGGATTTAATGTCTGATTTTCAACAAACCTTGATTGGAAATTATGAAATAGATAAATCTGTTACATTTCATCCCCAACATAATTCCAATGAATGAGATAGAAGAATCATAGACAAAGTATATGTGTGGAATGAAAGCATTAGATAAATCCGGCTTGCAACCAGTTTTGTTCATCTGCGGATAAATGCTGGCCTAATAGGTCGCCTAACAACCACTGCCTTTGCCCACTATCAACTGTGACATCAGCAACTTGGTGGCCTAATAGGTGGACCCCGCAGAGGATTTTAACGGGTGTGGGCATGCCATAGAACTCAAATATAATTTGACACATATTACCTTGCTGCAACCGCGTCAGTTCTTCCCCCACACGTAATGGAATAAGGTGATAAGCCTCATAAGTTCGTACCTTGCTCAGATTCAATAATGTAATACACTGAAGATCCATATGAGTTTCCTTTGGTTTCATATGTGTCAATTGGACCATTTTTCTATCGATATGAACATATGCTTCTACCCCGCCTCTATCAATATATAACTTTCCTTTATTAACAACACATAGAACCAATCTTAACGTCTCCCAATCTAAATTTGGAGGAATTTCAAAACAAACTTCACATCGAGCAACAACGTTAGAAGGAGAGACAAAGAGAGTAATTGCTTCTTTACAACAGCTGAACCACTTTGGTACTTCATCGCCTGGAAGAGTAATTTTCAATTCAGAATGCGGATGAGAAGATACCTACAATAGAATTGGTTACAACAATCATCATCTTAACCTATAACATAGAGGGAGAGACAAAGAGAGACACAGAGAGAGAAGAGACAGAAACCTGATCCAGAAACATATTTTCTGTGATGTCATAGCCACGTAGTCTATCGCAATTGGTCAAATACAGAAGCTTAAACTCACCCTCCGATGATAGTGGCAGTTTTGGAATTTTCTCCAATGATGTGCAGTTATCCAGGAATACCCTACTTACTCTTGGTGGAAGCACTTCTTGTGGAATTTCTAGAAGACTCTTGCAATCACGCAAGTCAAGCAAGCCCAAACTCACAAATTTGCTAATGCATTCCGGAAGCGTGACAAAATTGATTCCAGATAGATGAAGTTCTAGTAATGTGGACCAGCAACAAAGCAGCCGTAATTCAAGCCCAGTAAGATTGAAGCATCCACTAAGATACAATTCTTCAAGCCCAGTAAGATATGAAATTGATAGAGGCAATTCTCTTATGCCACTTTCATCCATATCCAATATTCGTAGTGATTCCATCTTGACTTCTATTTCTGGGAAACTCTCAAGCCTTTTACAACCATGTAGAATAAGTATTTCTAAGGATTTCAATCTAAGTCTTGTTCCAAACCTCGTAAGCTTAACGCATCTACTGAGATTCAATATAACAAGTTTATCAAGGAGTCCAACAGAATCATCAACCTCAACCAAACTTGTACAACCACTTAGATTCAAGTCCTTTATGTATGGGATTCCGGATAAGTCTGGGATTTTTTCTAAGAATTGACAACCACTCAAATTCATATGTGTCAGGTTTGGCAAATGCTGTGAGACAAGAACACAAAAACAGGAAATAATTAATCACACGCTTCAAAAGACAAAAACTTAGAAAACAATTTTCGTTTTTTTTCCATCTGAAATTAACAACTGTATTTGAAATTATATATTATAGATGAAAATAATTTCAAATACATACCTTAAATCCCTCCAATTGTCTGATATGACTGCGAGACATTTTGAACTTAACAAGATGATTTCCTTGAAAATTGGGTGGCAAAGATTGTAACTGATATCCATCCCAATCAATCCATCTTAACACGTTGGGCAGATAGTTAATGTCCCCACATAGAGATGCATTATGGTTTATGAAAATTTGAAGATTCACCATATTACGGAAGCATTCTGGATTCAAAATTATCTCAGCTGGTTCTGGAAGCTTCACCATGATGCCTTTAATATTTCTTGTTCCCTAAGATGGAAAAGCATTAATTAGGAAACAAAGTCATTGTACAAACCAAAATGCAAGCACATTTTGTTAAGAAAATTAAGGTAACATAAGGTATTCTTTCTTGTCAAATTGAATATAATAACATATGTGATACTTACTGTACTTTCCATTAGAACTTGTTTGACATCCTCGGAAAACCACAATCTACTACGCTGGCCAGGATCATTGGGGGATTCTTTGTGAACTATATCCTTGCCCAGGTTTGCTAGCAAGTCGTGCATTAAAATCTCACTCCATTCAATAGTTATCAATGCCTTATCAACGAATTCTTCAATGAATTTTTTGGGTACTAATTGTAGCACACAGTCCTCATATTCACCCCTGAAGAAACATGCAATGTCGAGAAAATATTCTTTTGCGCGATGATCCAAGGCATCATAACTTTTTTGAAGTATTCTCTCAATATGGGTATAAGGTTCTCCTTCGTAACCATCTAATATAACTTGCCAACGTCGTATATCTACACCACGAAGATGAGAACCTAAAATTGTTAGAGCTAGTGGAAGGCCATCAGCAAAAGCTATTGCACGTTGTGCGAGTTCCAAATAATCTTCTGGAGGTTCACTTCTTCGGAATGCATGCGAACTGAAAAGCTCAAGAGCTTGGTTGTAATCTAACTTCTTCACCTCGTATATCAACTCAATTTCACGATTCTCAACCAATCTCCTATTTTGTGTAGTAATGATTACTCTACTACCCTCACCAAACCAATCATCTCCAGCCAATTTTTCCAACTGCTCCAATTGGTCCACATCGTCAAGAATTAATAGAATCTTTTTATGCCTCAGCCGTTCTTTTATAACACCGATTCCTTCATCAACACTCTGAATTTTCAACTTTTTGCCTAGAATCTTATCAAGAAGAGTCTCCTGTAGCTGGACTAAGCTTCCTTCTCTGACATTTGGCAAGAAACAACTTCCTTCAAACTCATGGGCAATTGCATTCCATATAGCTTTTGCAATTGTTGTCTTGCCTATTCCAGATGTCCCCCATATCCCAACCATGCGACGACCATTCCCACCACCATCTAAAAGCTTTTTCACATTTTGTACATGAGACTGGATTCCAACTAGGTGGTTGGCCACATTCCAATATGTGCATCTCAGTACTCGGCTCAAGATTCCATCAATAATGCTGTTGATAAATGTGCCAAAGATAGTGTAATAAGATAGTGTTTAGAGAGTAGAGAATGTGTAAGAAGGTGGGTTTTGCAGAGAATTCCAATCAGCATCTTGTATTACTATCTTGAGGAGATTTATACAAATGTAGCTAGCTAACTATTAGTTACAAACAAGATCACAAAGCAAGGATTATTTCCAGGATTTGTGTTTCCCTAAAACATGGAAATGTAAACATGGAAAGGTGTTTCTATAAACATGGAAAAGTGGAAATGTGATAGACAAGCTTTTCCTTGTTTTAGGAAAGCTGTCTATGTCTTGTTTATGTCTTGACTAACACTCCCCCTCAAGTTGGTGCAAAGATATCACGCATGTCCAACTTGTCAACTGAGTCATGAAAGACTTTACTTGATACGGCCTTCGTCAGAATGTCGGCAAGTTGGTTTTCCGAGTTTACAAACGGAAACTTAATTATACCACTTTCTAGTTTCTCTTTGATGAAGTGTCGGTCGACTTCCACATGTTTGGTACGGTCGTGTTGTACTGGGTTATGTGCTATCTCGATGGCAGCTTTATTGTCACAATATAGGTTTGTGGCATTCACTTGTTTAATGCCAAGATTCTTTAGCAATCTTCGCAACCAAAGCAATTCACATACTCCTTGAGCCATTCCTCTAAACTCAGCTTCAGCACTGGATCTTGCTACAACTCTTTGTTTCTTACTCCTCCAAGTAACTAAATTGCCACCCACAAATGTAAAATATCCAGAAGTTGAGCGTCTATCCGTGATACACCCTGCCCAATCAGCATCAGTGTATCCTTCAAGATCCATAGGTGTATGTTTAGAGAACATCAATCCTTTTCCAGGGGCAGTCTTCAAGTATCGCATTATCCGTATTACTCCATTCATGTGTGCTTCACTCGGTTGATGCATGAATTGGCTTACCACACTCACAGCATAAGCTATGTCAGGACGTGTGTGGGATAGATAAATCAATCGCCCAACTAACCTTTGATACCTTTCTTTATCAGTAGGAGCTTGATCTGGATACATTCCCAATTTGTGATTCTGTTCAATAGGTGTGTCAGCTGGCTTGCAATCCAGCATTCCTGTTTCTGTCAACAAATCTAACACATACTTTCTTTGGGATAAAAATATGCCATGTTTAGATCTAGCAACCTCAATGCCAAGAAAATATTGTAACTCACCCAGTTCCTTCATCTCAAATTCACTTCCAAGGAGCTTCTGTAGATTCTGCATTTCTTCATTGTCATTACCGGTAACCACCATATCATCTACATAGATGATCAGGGCAGTAAGCTTTCCACCACGACGCTTTAAGAACAATGTGTGATCTGAGCTACTCGGAGTGTACCCAAATCGTTTCATGGAATCAGTAAATCTCCCAAACCAGGCTCGGGGTGATTGCTTTAGCCCATACAGAGATTTTCTCAGCTTGCATACGGTATTAGGACCGGATGTCATAGGAATCCCTGGTGGTGGATCCATATATATTTCTTCTTGTAAGTCCCCATGAAGAAAAGCATTTTTTACATCATATTGCAGTAGTGGCCAGTCAAGATTTGCAGCCAAGGATATGAGAACACGTACAGTGTTGATTTTGGCAACTGGTGCAAACGTCTCCTGGTAGTCAATTCCATATGTTTGTGTATATCCCTTGGCCACTAATCGAGCTTTGTATCGGTCTATGGATCCATCAGCTTTGTATTTAACAGTGTATATCCATCGACATCCAACTGGTTTCTTCCCATGTGGTAAAGGAACCATTTCCCATGTAGAATTCTTTTTCAAAGCTTCCATTTCAATTGCCATTGCTTCAGTCCATCTAGAATCTGTCACAGCATCCTGCCATTTACTTGGAACACATACAGTAGATAATTGATTGACAAATGATGCATATGACTTTGACAATCTATGAGTGGACACATGGTTATTGATGGGGTATTTAGATTTAGCATTAAGGTCAGGGCAATATTGAGGTTTAGGTTTTCCCCTAGTGGATCTAGGTGGAAGTGTATATGGTGCAACATTAGGTGGTTCAGTGGTTACCTCAAGTACTTCTTCATCACTAGACGAATGATGCGATGGCAGGGCAGGAGGGGTTGTATTTTGTAGTTGATCATCAGGGGCATCTAGATCACCTTCTGGTTCCATAGTCTCAAGGTCTTCACTGAGGTCAGGGCTGGACAGATCATGATTTTCTTCAGAATTTTCAACTCTGTGAAACAGCGACCGGTCGCTGGGTTCTTCACGACCGGTCGCATGGGGCATTTCGCGACTGGTCATCAATGGATCGCGACCGGTCGCCTGGGGCACTTCATGAGATTCTTCAACTCTGTGAAAAAACGACCGGTCGCAAGTAGGGTGGCGACCGGTCGCCTGGGGTACTTCTCCCGGTCGCCTGGGGTACTTCTCCATTTTCTTCAGCATTTTTTTCGATATTCTCTTCAAATGACAAGTCCTTCTCTTCACTCCCCCTCTCCCCCTGAAGAGAAGGGGTCTTGGAAACAATAAAGTAGGCCAAATCTTCATGAAAAGTGGTATCCATAGTGACAAAAATTTTTTGAGTAGGAGGATGGTAACACTTGTATCCTTTTTGATTCAAGCCATATCCAATAAACACACATCGGAGGGCACACGGATCCAGCTTACTCCGTTGATGAGAAGGAACATGAGCATAAACAACGCTACCGAACACACGAGGAGGCAACTTGAGAATGGTAGGAAGAGAGATGTGATGAGCCAAGGTATCTAGTGGAGTTTGGAAATTCAGAACGCTACTAGGCACCCGATTAATCACATAGACTGCAGAGAGAAGAGCATGACCCCATAAGTGATGAGGAACAGATTTATCAAGCATATAGGCACGAGCAACTTCAAGTAATTGGCGATTCTTTCGTTCGGCGACACCATTTTGTTGTGGAGTGAAAGGTGTGGAGGTTTGATGTATGATACCTTGGTCCTTGAAGAATTGAGCCAAGGCACCATTCACATACTCCCCACCATTGTCAGACCGAAACACTTTGATGGATGCTTGGAACTGAGTGGTGATCATAGCATGAAATTCGCGGATTGTGGTGGTAACATCACTTTTATGGGCGAGCAAATATACCCATGTCATGCGGGTACAGTCATCTATAAATGTAACAAACCACCTCTTGCCAGTAGAAGAGACTTTAGCAGGGCCCCAAACATCGGAGTGAATCAACTCAAAAGGAAATTCTGTTTTACTATCACTTGAGGGAAATACAGTGCGATGGCTCTTGGCCAACACACATGTTTCACACTTAAACTGAGAATCAACTAAGCCTTGGAATAAAGATGGAAACAACCGTCGAAGGTAGCCAAACGATGGATGTCCTAAGCGACGATGCCATAGCCAAATCTGTTGTTGAGCACGTGAGTTTTGAACATGGACAGCTCGTGGTGGTGATGAGACCGTCAAGGTATACAACCCCCCTCTCCGTTTACCATGCCCAATCGTCTCGTGAGTCGTAAGGTCCTGAAACTTACAATGAGAAGGATAGAATGTGGCATAACAATTATGTGAGTCAAGGAATTTCCCAACAGACAACAAATTGCATTTAATAGAGGGGACAAGTAGTGTATGAGGTAAGGACAATTTAGGGAAAAGTGATATAGTCCCTTCTCCAGCAACATTAGAGGGAGCCCCATTGGCACTAGTGATGTAAGGATAATGAGATTTAGGAGATAAGGTGGAAAAAACAGTGGAGTCAAAAGTCATATGATCAGTGGCACCAGTATCAATTATCCATGTAGTAGAGCGTGTACCTGAGTCGGGGTTGGAGTCGGAGAGTAAGGCAGGAGATGGAGACTCACCGGTAGTCATGACATAAGCAGTCTTGGATGCCATGTTGTGGGTCTTGTGTGAAAGTATGGATACGTAAATGCAGCGGAAGATTTCAAGAACACAACAGGGGTACAACAGAACCAAGTAATCAAAGGAACACAAGTTTAGGGGAACACAAGTTTGAATTATGCAGGGACAAGGTTAAGTAGAGACAAGGTTTAAGCAAACAAGCTTAGAACTTCAGCAAATAAGAACACAAATTAGGATTGTGATCACAACCAATTTTAAGGTAAGGCAAAGTATGAGATAGGAATGATATAACAGCAAATTATGGGCAAGGATAGGTAGAGATTAGGCAAGAACAAGGTTATGCAGAGGCAACCAAAATCGATTGCTCTGATACCATGCCAAAGATAGTGTAATAAGATAGTGTTTAGAGAGTAGAGAATGTGTAAGAAGGTGGGTTTTGCAGAGAATTCCAATCAGCATCTTGTATTACTATCTTGAGGAGATTTATACAAATGTAGCTAGCTAACTATTAGTTACAAACAAGATCACAAAGCAAGGATTATTTCCAGGATTTGTGTTTCCCTAAAACATGGAAATGTAAACATGGAAAGGTGTTTCTATAAACATGGAAAAGTGGAAATGTGATAGACAAGCTTTTCCTTGTTTTAGGAAAGCTGTCTATGTCTTGTTTATGTCTTGACTAACAAAATGTAGCTTCATAACTGCCAGTTTAACCAAATTAGACACATTTAATTAATCAAATTTAAACATCCAACCACTAAAGTACCCAAGAAAATAAATCTTCTCCCTACAGTTGTATATTTTTACAAAATAATATTTTTCTTTAATGAGTAACAATTAAATGTAACCAAAGTAAAAAAGAAAAAGAAATTAAGTTAACTTGAAAAAGATAGATAACCCTGAAATATAGAATCAAGACACTAAATTAAACATAATGCCCAACAGCTATCGAAAATATTAAATTAAAAAAAAGAAAAAAAAAGAAAAAAAAAGGATCTTCTCCCTACAATTTTATATTTTTACAAAATGATACTTTTCTTTAATAATGAGTAACAATTAAATGTGTAACTAGAGAAAGAAGAGAGAAAAAAATTAAAGTTGAAAATGATAAAGATAGAAACATACTCTCCTTCCTTGAAATGCCATCCAGACAGATTTGCTGCTTCCTTAAGAGCTCTCCTCCATTTGAGCACCTTCTCCTCGTTATCTTTGAATTTGCTTTCAATAAGGCCTTCAAATGCGACACCAAATTTACTTGTTTGTTTTCGCACATCTGAGGGATCCACCTTGTGAAAAATGGGCAAAACTATTTGTTGCTTTGATTGTTTACATTGAAGGATCTTGACAAGTTCATCCAAGCACCACCTCGAAGATGCATAGTTTTCAGAGAATACAATGAGAGAAATTCTTGATTCTTCAATTGCTTTGACAAGGGCTGGTGATATTTCTTCTCCTCTTACAAGCTCTCGATCAATGAAGGTCCGGATTCCCTTACGGACTAAAGCTTCGTGCAAATGATCTGTAAAATTGGTGCGTGTATCCTCACCTCTAAAACTCAAAAACACTTCATATGAAAAAGAAGAAGAAGAAGAAAAGACTGGTTGAGTTGTCATAGGGGGCAGATCTGAAGGAAGTTGAGGTTTCCCAAAACCAATTGGCAATGGGAGAGAAACCTTATCTGATTTTGTATTGATTTTCTTTCTTAGTAAAACGATACAGTAAGAACTAATAAGCTTATATGCATGACAAATAGCTTAAGGCTTAAACAAACTCAACAAACTCACGTGCTCTCCATGTGCCAAGCTTAACTAACTTGTACATTCATCAAGATCAACTAAAGAGAAGCTCAAAGAATTGGGTGTGGTAGTGGCGCCCTGCTTAGATTTAAGAGTTCTTGACGAAGCAGGTTCCTACCACCTTCCATGCGGACTTGATTTCAATTTCAATTTCAAGTTAAAGGTGTGAGGAACTTTCGTTTCAATTTCAAGTCATCAAACGCTGAATTTTCTTTTCATACTGACACGGTCTTCAATTGGCAGTAAGTGAGAGGCACGACCTTTTCTTTGCTGAAAGAAAATAAATTGCTTTAAGATAGTGCACATGGCCAGTATTGCTAAATAGCAGAAATGGGCCTACATTGACAGCTACAAAAGTGGTCAAACGGTGATATTTCTTTTTCTTATTAGGCTGGTTTGTATCTCTTTTTCTTTCATGAATAGTTATATTTTAAAAGGTAAAAATTTAAGTTTAGCCCCAAATAAGTTGGAGAATGCCTCATAGACTGTTGGAACTCTTTCTTTTATTTACCAACCCTCACCATATATATTAATATTATCAAGATTTGTGAGGTTAAAATTTTATATATAGATATTGTAATCTGGAATGGTAATGTAGGGAGCACGGTAATGATTTTATGGGCATTTAAATTCTCTGTGTCAAAAAAGTAAAGGAATAAAGTTAGTTATAGAAGAAAAAAAGGATGGTTGAAACTCATTGGGGCCTGCCTGGAGAAAAAGCTGCCATCCCATTTGTGTTGGTGACTTGCCTTGTGACTTCAACATATCATACTCACCCAAGTGTGTAATCACAAATTTATTTTTAATGGGTGGATTAGTTAAAATTATTAGCTTAAAATTTAATGGTAATTTTATTTTTGAGACTTTAAGTTTCTATAGTCTTTTTAGAAATAAAAGCATACATTAAATCATATAAACTACACTAGTTTGCCAACGAAGTCTAGCCCAGTGAAAAAGGGTGACTTGCAAACCAGTGGTCTCAGATTTAAATTCCCATGAGACCATGAGACCTTACAAGGTGTGTATGTGTGAGAAGTCCCCCTCCCCTTATAGTTACTATTACTTTTATTATTATTATCTATAAAAAAAAAACACGCTATATTGGTTCATTTCTTTTGGTTCATTTCAAAAAAATAAATTCTTTTTCAACTCCACCCTTGTACTCGCCCATTTAGATGGTTGACGACTCTATCTCTATGGTATTTAGTTATAGACTAGTCAGCCGAAGCAGTTTCTTTGTAATGCAATGGTACCTACAACGTGTTGAAGTGAAGGGTAAGGAACCTTCAAGGCAACTTCTCGTCTTTTTTCCAGATGAGCTTTCTTTCAAGCTTCCCTTCCCACTTGTACAGTTCATCTGGTTGAGCTAATAGTAGAGGCTACAATCGCATCATAACTTCTCATAATACTTCATAGGCCATATGTCAATGCATCATAAATTATTCCGCGTAATATGGTTGAAGATTCTTTCATCAACAACGCCATTCTACTGATAATACTTATATTTGATTTAATCATTTTCCTGTTGATATGGACTTCATAATTAATAACTTTGATTTATATAGTTTTCAGATCCGTCGCGGATCTTGGTTGAAACTTTTACTTATTTAAAAAAATTATTATTATTATGAGTATGTTTTTTTTAGTATCTTCTTGACTATATAGTGTATTCGTCAATGATCTATATTTTTATTAGAGCATCCACAATGGCTGTTCAATAATTTAATACAATATTAGTTTAATAAATTAAATTATTTTGGCATCTATTAAATTGAATTGCAGTTATTCTTGCAATGATACAGTTCAATAGCTTCAATTTATTGTCATGTGGGTCTCATGGTTAGTCTATTGGAATTCAATAGAGGGTTCATCACATTATAGCACCCTCTATTGCAATTGCATCTATTGCAATGAACTAAATCACACTATTGAAGTTGATGTAAACATTTTATTTGGAATTGATGAATGAATAGGTCAAAACAAAATCTAAGACCTCCATAGATGAAAACAAATGCAAATCTGGCAATTTTCATTTATTCTAAATACAATAAAGAATTCAGAAAACAGTAGTGAAACTATGAGATAACATAACAATGTTCACAAGTAGAAATGCTTTAGATTTTGAACTTTTATATTCAAGTTTGAATAGACATCGTTTATTTATCTTGACTGTTAAACTTTTAGTTAAAGGAAATTTTAAAAAAAAATGTAAGAGTAGGAAGAGGCCTAATTCTTTACTTTTGCCCTGGACCATAAAAAACTCAAGCCGGTCCTACAAAACATTCTTCAGTTTTTACAAGCAAGTTTTTCAAAGTTTAAATCCTGAAATCTTTTTATTTTTATATTTCTAGTAATTTGAGAATTGTTTGTTGCATAACAAACATTAGAATTCACTAGACAATTTTCTAAACGAACAACTCTTCACAAAATGATCATGCATTAGAGCTAAAACAAATTTTCAAATGTTCACATTCATCACGATGTCGGCATATAAAATATATGGGTGACTGAAACAGTAAAAGTATTTGAACTTCCATAGTCATATTTCCAAATCTGAGTTCCATAACTCCACTCCTACTTGAATGAGGACAACAGAAACACATGAAGCTAGGAGAGAGGGAAAGAGAACATACGCGGGTGGGCAGCAGTGGACCCATGAATTTTTCAGTGGAGGTGCAATTCTTAAAAGCTAAAAGCTATAAAATAAAAAAAACAAAAAAAAACTAAATATCCTTATAATTTAAACAATACTAATGTTATTCATAATTAATTGAAAAAATAACATTACAATTAACCTACAATTGTTGCCGATGAGGTTTCATATATCATGAAAACGTCGCATTATATTTGCATTACTAATACAAGAAAAAACATCTTTCTCAATGTAAACAACCAAGCTATCACTCAACCATTGATTTCTTATAGTCTATAGGATTACGTATAGAAGCTAAACGACGACATTAACGTGTGAGAAACGTTGATGCTTATATGTATATATGTCTTTGGCGTTGGTTCAAAGACAGCCGGGCCATCGTAGACTAGATATATAACGCTGGAACAAACACATTAGTAAAGAGGAAGAAACAATTTGACTTTCAAAGGGACAGAATATTTAGGTTTTTTTTAAATAATTAAGTTCATTTTTTTTTTTTTGGTGAAAATAATTAAGTTCATTTTAGCAGGATATATTATACAAAAATCCATATAGAATGTAATTAGAAATAAAAACTCAAAACTAGCCACTTATCATTTTTTAATTGATTATTAGTGTATAAGCCTTGGAAAACATAAAAATTACAACAATGTCATCAATGGTTGTTTCCATTTGGGTCCGTGTCATCAACTAAAAGTATATACATGTTGATATATGGAAAAATAATACAACTTACCTGGTGATTTACGACCCATTTTGTAACTTCTCATTTTTCATTTTCAGTTTTTATATATATTTTTTAAAGCGTACAGAGAAAATTTATTGGAGAAAGAAAGATATTCAGAAAGATGGACGAATGATGGTGCAAGAAAATATGTTCATAGAGTACTACATATAATGAAAACACCAACCGAAATAACTTTTTATATTCCCGTAGAAAAAAAGTTTTTCTGCATAAATGGAGACAAAACTAATATATCGTGTACAAATACTTGCCACACACGTCCTCATCCATTCAGTCATCATATCTCCATAGAATCTTAGTTTTTCTCTCATATTGAGTGGGACTAATGTTGAAACTCACAAGTCTTCATCACTAAGTCTTCACAATAATTTTACCAAAAAAAAAAGTCTTCACAATAAATTCACTAGTCTTCATCACTAAGTTTCAGACTTTGAAAAGTCTTCCCAGTATTTTCTTTCATATATATCACTTTTCTTTTCTTGATTACAAGACGGTTTGGGGAAGAAAGACTTTGGCGTTTTTCATGCACTTGAGTCAAGGTCTTTGTCTCTTATTGAAATTTGAATAATGAAATGAAATTGATAGAAGTGAGAGATTTCTTGGATTCAGAGATAAGAAAATTCAGAGAACACTACTACAAAAATGGAAAAAGACGACCAGAAAAAGACGACGGCATAACATAAAACCGTCGTTGTATTTAAATCGACGACGGTATAAAAAAAACCGTCGTGGATAAGTGATTTACTGTTCAATATTTCTAAAAGACGACGCGTACAAATAAAAAAACCGTCGTTTTTAAAAAAGGATTTCTTCAGTGTTAAAATCTGACCAAAAAACAACGACAGCAGGTATGAATACACTGACGTAGAAAATAAAGACGACAGTTCACCAAAAAACCTGCCGTGTTAACTCCTAACTAAACACGACCAACTGTTCTTAATCCACGTCGTATAATATAGTGGAATCAACATCTGTATACTACGACGGTGCATTCTCTGTAAACCGCCGACTTATTATTTTGGAGTATACTACGACGGTACCTACAACACTACTGTCGTTTTTATTTACCACGTCCTAAGTTCAAATTACCGTCGTATTTTTTCAATTTATACGTTTGCCCTCTCTGTAAACCGCCGTCTTATGTTTATTGCTTTTTAAAATTAATTAATTTTTCTTTTATTTTGGTAATATCTTTCTTAACACAAAACAAAATTTAATTCTCAATCCTCAACAACATTTTCATCTTAAAAGGCAAATCTCTTCGTGTTAAATATTTACACAATATATGAACACAAATTTGGCAAATACATCGTGGCAAATATATGTTCAACTGTTTCTTCCTCTCATATGCAAGCTGGGCCCTCTCCTTCCTCTTGTTCTCAAGCTCCTGCACAGCCTCGATTCCTGAAAATCAAAATCAAAATCAAAATCAAAATCAACAAAGTGTGAACCCTCACTCCTCGATTCCTGGTTACATTGTAGTCCCCTTTTCCACAGTGATCAACTTCAAAACTCCTGTGTAGCAAGGTGGAACCAGCCTTAGAACCTGTTGTGGGTTGTGCCTTTGGGGTGAAGCTGGGAGTGGGCTTGAGGTTCAGAATGAATAGACACCACCTACTCATTCTGAACCTCAAGCCCACTCCCAGCTACAGCCACCACCTGAGTTCGTCTCTGCGAGCATCAGGAACACCCACGCAGGTTCTCAAGCTGGTTTCACCCTTGCTACACAGGAGGATGTAGCAAACCCATGCTTGGTCTTGTGAGGAATCATTCTGCAAACCCATTTGCTTTCAGAAAGACAATTTCTTGTGAGGAATCATTCTGCAACCCTAATTGAAAACTGAGAGTTAAAAAACGCGTAAAAAAATCCTATTTAAACAAAATGGAGTAAATATCCACGTCGGTTCTAATATACATAGCGACGTCATATTTGACTAATCAACGTCAGTTTAGATATAACTACATCGGAAATCCAAAAGTCATTTCGCGCGTATTAAAAAGATAACTACATTGAAAATCCAAAAGTCATTTGGCGAGTATTAAAAAGAGAACAGAACCAAAGTAACCACGTCGGTTTATTAAAATACACAGTCGTTGAATTTATAAGTACAACGTCAGTTTAGAGAAACAAAGCGCCGTCATAACCACGTCGGAAATCCAAAAGTCATTTGGCGCGTATTAAAAAGAGAACGACGTCGTTTTCAGAACCGCAAAGTAACCACGTCGGTTTATTAAAATACACAGTCGTTGAAATTACAAGTACAACGTCAGTTTAGATAAAAAAAAGCGCCGTCATAACCACATCGGAATTCCAAAAGTCTTTCGGCAGTTGTGATAACCACGTCATTTATAAATTATCTACCGTCGTTATAACTAAATAATACGGCGGTGTTTTAATAACAACGTCGTTGTATTGAACTCTGGGAAAATATATAAACTTTTCATCACCTGACCTAATATTTTACGGTTTTCACTTCCCGATAAAGTATCGTAGTTTCCCTCTCATTTCCCAAATCACCATTTTCGTCACCTGACCTAGCATCATCGTCTGAATCATCGTCTTCATCGTCCAAATCACCATTTTGGTCTTCGTCTTCGTCGGAAGGAAACATTTCTTTGCATGCCGGTGTTATTCAAGGTTTTTTCTCACTCTCTTCCCTTTTTTTACTTTTCATTTGCATGCCGTAGTTGTCTGGAAACAAGATTCTGTCAAATTGAAGAAATCTTTCACTGGTTTTGATTAAATACATAAGTAGATACTCTCACGACGCCAAGAGACGACAGTTCTGTCTTGTTTTCGACGATGGAATGGACACACCACGACGGCCGTAATGCAAACTGCACGACGGTGGCTAAAAACCGTCATGGTGTGACAATTAATACGTCGGAAACAAGATAAAACCGTCGTCTAGTGTGAGAAGAATACTCGTTTTGTAATTTTAAACCACGTCGGTTATTGTTAATAACCGACGTAGTTTATGCACATTTATGTCATGAAATATATAAAACCGTCGTCTTATTTTAATTCATGATCTAAGAGATCGTTTAATAGGACGTCACTTTTTTAGTGTTACCGTCGTTGTTTTGTATTATTACTTCGTTTATTTTTAATAACCGACGTTGTTTTTCTGGCAGATTAATCAAAAATGGTTTCGAAATCTCAAAACAAGGAAGCTGAAGCGTCGAAGGCCACAGCAGGTTCAATGGCACAAGGGGATGAACCCAAAACAGGTTCAGTGGAACTTGAAAAATCAACTCAAAGCAAACCCTCGAAGAGGATGAGATATTCCTCAACCTCAGAGAAAGACTCGAGCACAGCCACATTTGTTGAGGAGCCAAAATCTGGCCGCGGTATCAGCACAATGAGCCGTGTTGTGAAGAGGAAAATTGAGAAGGTTAAGCCTGTGGTTGAGTTCAATAAAGATGGCAAACCACATGGCGAGGCTGCTGTTGAGATGCAGTCTTACATTGGTGTTTTGGCACGCACCAGAGTCCCTCTTGTGGACAAGAAATGGAAACAATTACCCAAGGACGTGAAGGAGCAGATTTGGGAAGCTGTTCAAATGTCCTATGTTATTGGGGATAGTTACAAGAACTTGGTCTTGCAGTCTGCCGCCAAAAAATGGAAGGATTTCAAGTATAACATAACTAAGCAATATATCCTTCCATTCGCACATGACAAGGAGAAATTAAAAGAAA
The DNA here is from genome assembly GCA_020521455.1 of Prunus kanzakura. NCBI lineage: Eukaryota > Viridiplantae > Streptophyta > Magnoliopsida > Rosales > Rosaceae > Prunus > Prunus kanzakura. The sequence continues at coordinate 132,739 of BPUM01000780.1, forward strand.
TCCCATTGCTTTATAAGTTCATAGAGAAATCGCAATGGGATGCCTTCGTAGCTTCAAGGTTAACCCCAGATTTTGAAGCTAAGCATGCTGAGTAGAAGGAGAGGAGGGAGAAATTGGAGTACAACCATAGGTTGTCTAGAAAAGGGTATGTTGGTTTGACGGACCAATTGGTAGAAACCATGCCCGAAGGTCAAGAAATCGATCGAGCTGTTCTGTGGAAGAAAGCAAGAGAAGATAAATCAGGAAACATCCCTGATCCAAAGGCTGCAGAGAAGGCAAAACTAATTGTAAGTCTCACTAACTCTGTTCTAAATTTGAAAAACAGAGTGTTTTATTTTGGTATAGACGTCGTTTATATTTACATAAGCGACGTTATAAAGTGAACACCACGACGGGCTTAATTTACGGACGTTTAAAAGTGAATAGGACGTCAGTTTTTGAATAAAGTAGACGTCTAGATAGAATTAATACGACGGATTAAATTATTCTATGAACTGCATTTTTGTTTTAAGTTTACTCACGCACACACTCTCCCTCTCTCTGTCTATTTCACTGAATTTTGTGGTGCACAATTTCTGGAAAAGAATGCATATTTCAATCGAGTTTTTTCACTTCTTCATTAAAACTTACGACGGTTTTATCTTATCTAGACGTTAGAATGATTATACAACGACGGTAATTTTGTGCAGCCGTATGGAATTGTACATCTACATCTGTTTGTTTAATAATCCGTCGTCTTACTTTGAATACTACGACGGTTTTTAATTTATGTCTTAATCTGTTTTATTTTGAATATACGACGTATTTTATATACCGACGTTGTAAAGTATAAACAACGACGGTATTTATATACAGACGTTTTAAATTAATACCACGTCTGTCATTTAATAGAAACCGTCGTTGTTTATAATTTACAACGTCGGTATATGTATCTGTCATACACCCTGCTCAGGTTCTAACAATCTCTCTTTCTCTCTTTTAGGATGATTTGCAAAAGCAAGTCTCCGAAGGCACTCTGACTGTCTCCGGGAGCAATGATATCTTGACTCTGGCTTTGTTGGCATATATCCGTCAACTAGTTCCTAATTTTGATCCCAGCCAGATGCTCCAAACCCCAATTTCTCCAAGGACTCCAATTCCTCCAATTATTTTACCCCCTCAAGATCAAAACCCAAAAAATCCAATGTCTGATAAGGCAAGCTGCTCTGGGGCCACTAATATCAGACCCCTAGCTTTGGAATTAGAAGATCCGAAGCCTGAAGCTGATACTGCTGCAAAAGAGAAAGAGGACACGGTAAAATCTCTGCTATTTTCTATTTCTGCTTTTTAAATTTTAAAAAGACGTCGCTCCTTTTAATAGCCGACGTTAAAATTTAAAATAACGACGGTATATACGTCTGTTTCTTACAAGACACGTCGTGTTTTGTTAAATACCACGACGCTTTTATAAACCGTCGTCCATTTCATGATTCATTAACTGTATTTAGATTAGACGACCTTTCTATAGAATAGCGACGTTATAAATTCAATACAACGACGGTTATCTATTTACCGACGTGTATAACCTTTCCACCGTCAGTATTAACTAGAAACCGTCGTTTATATTATATACCACGTCTGTTTTTTGTGTTTAGTTAGAGTCGTTTATTTTAGTTCACACACAAACTAACTTATATTTCTTTATTAATTTCTTTAAACAGGATCTCTCAAAGCTAGACATGCCACGTCCTCTTTTAGCCATATGCCAACATTTCCAGACCAAGTTGTTGCCTAATGGTAACGTGGCTCTAACAATTCACATGCCCAAGGAAGTGTTTGGCATTGAGCATGATACCTTCTCTTCACTGAAGATGTTTTGCAGTTTGGTTCCATGGTTGAGATTGGAACCACTGTGATATCAGTATACATGAGGTAATTCTCCCTAATCCCATTTTGTTTGACATTTTCCTTTCTTTTAAATTAAAATCTCATTTAATTGACTTTCATATATTTAGGTTCCTATTTGACTATTTAAAAATGGCAAATATGGTAAACCTTGTTGGCCTCGTGGACCCTGGGCTAGTGAGCTCTGGAGCTGGATCAATATCAGACCGAATAAAAAACCTGTCAAACCGCCTTAATACAGCAGATGGGAATCAATTTTTCTTGGTCCCTTATAATCCAGGGTTAGTACCATTTAAAGTATTTTCCTGAGCTTCTAATATTTTTCTTTCTAATATGAATCATTATGTGCAGGGGTCATTGGGTGATGGTAATTGTGAGACCATTAACAGAGACTGCCTATTACATGAATTCACTGCCAAAACGCATGGTTGATGACGAAATGAAAAATATAGTGAATACGTAAGTTGATTTCTTCTGATTTATGATTTTTCCTATAAAGTATTTAAATAAACGACGGTTTTTACTAATACCGACGTTATTATATAATATAACGACGGGAAGATATTACCGACGTTTTAATTTAACTACCACGTCAGTATTTTCTTAAAAACGTCGTTTTAATTTAACTACCACGTCGTTTGAGTTTTATTTAAGAACGTTTTAATTTTTTCTGCTCAATTTTTTGTCATACGACGTTTTTTACTCTTACCGACGTTATAACGGTACACAACGACGGTTAGGTTTTACCGCCGTTTTAAACAAAATATAACGTCTTGGTTTAAAAAACTCCGTCGTTTTGACTGATTTACCACGACGGTTACTATTTGTATTTAAATTTTTTGTTTTGTCATTAACACCCTTTGTTTTCTTGTAACAGGTCAATTAAAATGTTTAACATTCATATAAACAAAAATTCACGTAAACAGCAGGCCATTTGGAAAAATCTACACGGCACTCCTGAACAACCAACAAGTGTAGAGTGTGGCTATTACGTGATGCGATTCATGAGAGATATAATTCATGATCCAGACCTAAATTTCGAGAAGAAGGTAAAACGCAACATTTTAGATATACTTTCTTTATTTTACTATGTCATATTTTTGTTTAACCGTCGTTTGTATCCTTATAACACGTCGGTTTTTTGGTTTATTTTGCAGTTTGACAAGAAAAAAGATAAACTTCAGTATAAACAAGAGGATATTGACGAAGTTAGGCATGAATGGGCAGAATTCGTGAACAAGCAATTACCGAAGGATAATTGATGTAGATAAATATTTATGAACAATGTTCAGGTTTAATTTAGTTTATTTAAAATGTACATAAATATTTTGTTGTAATCAAGAGAACAAAAATCAACAAAATTAAATTTTGTTTTAAAATTTGTTTAGTTCCCAAACACCGACGTCTGATTCTAATTTACACGTCTCATACGTGTACACAATGGTCGTCTTGCAGTAAATGGAAATATAACATCGACGGTAATTCTTGAAAACGACGTGTAATAGTCAAAACAACGACGGTTTATAATTAATTCATCCTGTATAAATGAATTTGTACTCATATACTACGTCCGTTAGTATAACCTTATCGACGTCTAAATAATATACAAAGGCGGATATTTCTAAATATCCGCCTTTGTAAAAATAAACAACGTCAGTTATATACAACAAAATGACGTGTAATATACATAACAACGACGGTATATAATTAATTCATCCTGCATAAAAGAATATGAATTCATATACTACGTCGGTTAGTATAACCTTATCGACGTCGTAATATTATACAAAGGCGGATATTCTTAAATATTCACCTTTATATATAAACAACGTCAGTTATATACACTAAAATGACGTTTAATATTAATAACAACGATGGTTTATAATTAATTCATCCTGTATAAATGAATTTGTATTCATATACTACGTCGGTTAGTATAACCTTAACGACGTTGTAATATTATACAAAGGCGGATATTATTAAATATCCGCCTTTATATATTTAAACAACGTCCGTTACATACACTAAAATGACGTTTAATACTATAACAACGACGGTTTATAATTAATTCATCATGTGTATATTCTTAAATATAGTTTCAACGTCGGTTTTTTATGTTTAAAGTCGTTGTAAAGGGATACAACGTCGGCTAAGTCATTTTTAATTTAATTGTTATTGACTTTTATATTTTATTTAAATCCATATTAAATTCATAACTATATCCAAAAATTATACTAAAAACTACCAAGCATTGGAATATTGTCTCTATCCTAAAGCTTTAAAAAATATAATTTTGGAAATATTTTTTTATTGTATTTAATTACTAATATTAATAATATATTCAAAACAAAATCCGAAAAATATACCGGCAAATTCTATGCACTGATTGAGACAATATCTTGCCCGTTAAGGCCTGAAAAATGTAATTTTAGTTTTCAAAGTTCAAATGATAACAAAATTCAAACAAATTTAGAGACAAAGCATTGTACTCCTTATACTTTACATAACATAACCCTAAGGTTTATGTGATCCATTGGTGCCCATAAATTCAAAATTATGAAATCCATATTTTAGCCTACTATTGTAGAAGGCAATGTTGTAAGGAATCCATAGCAATTTTCGGTTCATTTTTCTCGTACTTGTGTATTTTTTAAAAATTATTTTAAAATTTAGGGTTTAGGGTTTAGGGTTTTTTGAAACGACGCCGGTTTTCTCCCGCTGTTTTTGGTCAACTACATTAACAAAGACTAATTGAATTCGGTTGACGACATCAGTTATAAAATAGCGACGTCTTTAGTGTTTACAACGTCGTAAATTTATTATAACCGCCGTTGTAAGTAATTATTAGACGTCATTATAAGTGTTGACCGTCGTGGTTGAAAAACGCGGTACTTAAAATTTTTTGACCGCGACTTAAAATTTTCAGAATTTCCCTTTAACCCTCAAATAGTTCATTCTCTCTCTTCAACATAAATTTGTCTGAAAGTTTTCGTTCTCCAAGCTCTCTCTCAATATCCATGTAAGTACAACTCTAGTCCCTTTAATCCTAATTCTCTCAGCTCTGTCTCAAGCTTTTGTTATATTCTCTCAGCTCTCTCTCAAAGCATTGGGTACGTAGATTCTCCAAGATCTCTCTCAAAGCATTTGGTACGTAGATTCTCCAAGCTCTCTCTCAAAGCATTGGGTACGTAGATTCTCCAAGCTCTCTCTGAAGCAGTTGTTATATTCTCGCAGCTCTCTCTCAATATCCATGTAAGTACAACCCTAATCTCTTCTTAAATCCATAAATGTTTTCGTTGGTAGCTATATTAGGGTTTTGGTGTTTGCAATCTTGTAATAATTGCTCTCTGTTTGGGTTCTTTTATGTTTGTTTGGCCATGGGTTCTTGGAAAAGGAATGGGTATGGGAGATTTAAGCTGTTTTTTTTAACTACGACGACGATTGAAGGATCAAACCGTCGTCCAAATGTTTATTATACGTCGGTTGTTCATTTACTCCCGTCGTCTGCGTTTTAAGCCGCAACTGGTAGCCTAAAGACGACTGTTTCTCCATTAAACGTCGTCTTTAGGCTACCAGAACACCGTTCAAATTTCTGGGTTTGGGTATCTTAATGACGACGGTGACTATAGATGCCGTCGTCGGAATGTATATTAAACGACGATTATTTTTATAAATCGTCGTCTTTTCCATGTTTTATATTTAATTTTCATTTTGTTCTCTGCTATTTGAATGAGGTAGTGTTTCATTGCTGGTCTTTCCACTTTAATATATATATATTTATATGAATTTGATAGAGTGTGAGATGGATAAGTCATGGATGCATGCGGATAGAAGATCGAAGGCATATGAGTTAGGGGTGGAAGGATTTTTGAATTTTGCGTTACAAAATCTTGGAAATACAACTGAGATTCGTTGTCCATGTGTTAAATGTGGGAATATTCGATTGTTTGGGGTTGGAATTATAAGGGAACACTTATACTTTAATGGAATTGACCAAAGCTATAAGATTTGGAGATGGCACGAAGAACCTTGGGAATGGACTACCAATGCTAGTAGAAATGTGGAAGAAGATGAGCAAAGTAGGTTTAGTTATGTTTCTGAAGAATTAGGGATGGATGATAATGATTTTGCCAATATTGGATCTGATCCTTATGAGTTTGCCAATGTGATTGGGGATGGCGATGAACCCTTGTACCCTGGTTGCAGTAAGTACACGAAGTTGTCGGCTTTGGTGAAGTTATATAATTTGAAAGCAAAACATAGGATGAGTGATGTTTGCTTTACAGAATTATTGATACTTCAAGGAGAATTTCTTCCAGAAGGAAATACACTACCTTCCTCTATGTACGAGGCAAAAAAGACTTTGTCTGCTTTAGGGATGAGTTATGAGAAAATCCACGCATGTTCCAATGACTGCATTTTGTATCGGAAGGAGTATGAGAATGCAACTAATTGTCCTACTTGTGGTATCTCAAGGTGGAAGGAAACCAAGGATGGGTTCTTGAAAGAGGGTGTGGCAGCGAAGCTGGTGTGGTATTTTCCTCCAATTCCAAGGTTTAAAAGGATGTTTCAATCACATAAGACAGCTAAGAGTTTGACTTGGCATGCTGCAAGAAAATCAGTTGACGGTTATATGTCTCATCCAGCGGATTCCCCGTCTTGGAAACTTGTTGATGAAAAATGGCCCGACTTTGGTAATGAGCCAAGAAACTTGAGATTGGCTCTCTCATCTGATGGATTCAATCCCCACAGTTCTTTAAGTAGCAGATACAGTTGTTGGCCAGTTATGTTAGGTACATATAATCTCCCACCATGGCTATGCATGAAGCGGAAGTTCATGATGTTGACTATACTGATTTCCGGTCCTAAACAACCCGGAAATGATATAGACATCTACTTAGAGCCTTTGATTGATGATTTGAAATCTCTGTGGGATGGGATTAGAGGAGTGTATGATGCCCACATAGGAGAATACTTTACACTCAGAGCTGCATTACTGTGGACAATTAATGATTTTCCCGCTTATGGAAACTTATCTGGTTGTGTTGTTAAAGGATATAAAGCTTGTCCAATATGCGGCGATGATACACCTAGTCACAGGTTGAAAAATGGCCACAAAATTTGTTACATTGGGCATAGAAAGTGGTTACCAATCAATCATCCATATAGGAGGCAACGTGCAGCTTTTAATGGGAAACCTGAATATGGCATGTCCCCTGAGCCATTAACAGGAGAAGAAGTGCTGCATATGGTTGAAGATATTAATTACATATGGGGCTCGAAAAATGGGGGAAGTGTTGGTGAGAATGATGGTGACAAAGTTTGTTGGAAGAAGAAATCAAAATTCTTTGATCTCGAGTATTGGAAATACCTCCCTGTGCGGCATGCCTTAGATGTTATGCACATTGAGAAGAATGTTTGCGATAGTATCATTGGTACATTGCTAGAGATCCCTGGCAAAAATAAAGATGGGATTGCTGCTCGGTTAGACTTATTGAACATGGGGGTAAAAATTGATTTGCAACCCGAGTATGGAGAAAGACGTACTCGCTTGCCTCCAGGGCCTTGGAATTTGTCAAGAGCAGAGAAGAGAGCGGTTTGCAATTCTTTTTATGGTATGAAGGTTCCTGAAGGTTATTCTTCAAATATAAAAAATCTTGTATCTTTAAAAGATTCAAGACTTCTTGGCCTTAAATCTCATGATTGTCATACCTTGATGCAACAATTGCTCCCTGTGGCAATTCGTTCTGTTTTGGAGAAGCCTGCAAGGTATGCAATAACTCGATTGTGCTTCTTCTTCAATGCTATATGTGCAAAGACGGTAGATGTTTCCAAGCTAGATAAGTTGGAAGAAGATGTAGTAGTTACTTTATGTTTGCTTGAGAAGTACTTTCCCCCTTCATTCTTTGATATCATGGTTCATCTAGTAGTACATCTTGTCAGAGAAGTTCGTCTATGTGGGCCAGTATATTTTAGATGGATGTATCCGTTTGAAAGATATATGAAAGTGCTAAAGGGGTATGTTCAGAATCGTACTCGTCCCGAAGGTTGCATTGCTGAGCGGTATATAGCTGAAGAAGCTGTAGAATTTGGTACCGAGCATTTATCTGATGTTAGTACAGTTGGAGTGCCTTCAAGCCAGAATATGGGAGTTTCAAAGCCATTATCAGGTTGCACAGTGAGCTTAGTTGATATGGACTTGTTGAACCAGGCACATCTATATGTCTTGGAGAATACGGAGGAAGTCCTAGCTTATATCGAGTACGTATGAGTTTAATTTTTCATATATATGTAGCCATGTTAAATATTATTACTCCTTATATTTATCTTATATATAAGGGACCGTAATGCGTGTTTTTTTCGTGTCAATTGTAGGGAACATATTGTTCGGTTCATTTTTACACATGATTTTTCATGTTATTCACCTATTATTTTGAGTTAGTTCTTGACATTTTATAGCTTTTTACTTCCTTTTTGTGTTTTCTTAGATTTTACCTTGGTTAGAATGAAAATGAGCTAAAAGTGAATTATTGGTTATAAATTCTGTTTTTGTTCATTTTCGTAGGTCAACTTCTTGGCCTGGGATCAACATGCTCTGGTGCTCGGATGAGGTCATGATCTTCATGAGATTTGTTCCAATGGATGTTAACTACAACATATCCAAATTTGAGCTCCATTGGACAAGTATTGCCTATCCAACCAATCCAACATGTTACCACAGCTCTGGAAATCCGGATTTGGCCAGCTTTTACCTCCTTTGTGTCATCTTAATTTCTTGTTACCATAACTCTTGGTAACAAGGAATTACCTTTGTAAAAGAGATATTTTCTGAAGCATTTGGCATCTTTGTGAAGACAAAGCTTCATCATTTGAAAGGAGACAAAGGATGATGGGTGAAGACTTTGGCAATAGAATACTAAAAGTAAAAGCTGGAAAGGAGGAGAGAGGGAAGCAAAGGTGAGTGCAATCTGAAGCTAGAGAGCTTTTGAACGTGGGTAAGCTATCCATTCCATCATTCTACAACTTGGGAGCAGATTTTGGAGCTGGAGATGAAGCTTGGAGCTAGGGAGCTCAAGGAGGAAGACAAGGGCAACAAAACAAAGAGTGGAAGAGATTTCCACCATTGAAGACCTTGAGCTCCCATGTTCACAAAATCTGTAACTTCTTTCTAATTTTGTTTTGAATTTGTATTTGGAATAAGTATGAGCAACTAAACTCCATAGCTAGGGCTTAGGTTGAAGCCCTAAACATGAAAACCTTATTGTTTTGATGCTTGAGTGTATGAATTTCTGAATATTGTTGATGAATTCCTATTCACTAAAATAATCTATCCTTGATGTATGTTCTTCTTTGATTGATCACCTTTGAAAGCATGCTTCTTGAGGTTGTTGGTGTTGTTTCGGATTCACTTCATCCAAATAGATTCAGCTGCATCCTCAACTTGTGATACTCGCAAGTGCACGAGCCGTTCGGTAGTATAGCATATGTAAGTGCGAGGTCGATCCCACGAGGATTGGTGATTGAATGATCCAATTCATTTCCCTACAAAAAACAGAAATGGAAAAGAAAATAAATAAAACAACAAAAAGGAAATAACTCAAGCAAATAAGTTCCCAAGTTCAATTAGATTAACGGATTGATTCTAGCTAAAGTATGATTAGGCCATGGTGTCTGGTTCTAACCTTGTGTTCCTAATTCCCTAATTTGATCATTTGTTGTCTAACCTAAAACTAAGCATTAGGAACCCATTAAGCATAGAAGAACAATTTAAACAACCAAGCATGTATCTAATCCCTGTTGTCGAATGTCCATACATACTCTTCCTATTCATAGTTCAATTCGAATTAAAGCATGGTGTCTACTCTTAATTCAAACCAAGATAGCTAACATGCAAGCCTAAATGGTGATCAATCATTCAAACTAGCATATTAACTTATAAGCATAATGAATAAGAACAAAAACCATAACTGAAACTTGGAAACTAATTAAACTTGAATACTTAAGAAAGAATGTACATTACAAATAAAATTAAAGAAGAACTTGAAAACTTGAAGGAAAATTCAGTAAACTCATTTTATTACAACAATTGAAAACTTGAAAGGAAACTAAGAGAATTTGAGGGAGAGAAGGGAAGGGAGCTCTAGAGAAGTGTTTGAGAGCTCCCCCCCTTGGGGTGTGATTTATGAAGCTTGAAGGCTTCTCTATTTATAGGGCTAAGAGGGAGGAACATCATGATGGATTCCCACACCATCCTTCATCTTTTGCTGCTGCACAAGCTTTCATCACATGGGTTCAAAGGTGATCAGTTTTGCTGCCAACCCATGTGATTGCCTTTTGCTGCCAACCCATGTGGTTGCCTTTGGTTGCTGGAAAACGAGTTTTCTGAACCTGTTTTGGTGTAGGAAGGCCATAGGTCTCAAAACGTATCCAATGGGGCTGAAATTTGGATATGTTATAGTACACACCCATTGGAACAACTTCTATGAAGAAAGTATTCCCATCGGAGCAGTAGAAGTGTGCGTTTTGGACCTCGAAAGTTGGCTGCCGAACAGAGACTGGAATTGACTTCATTTCATTTCTTTTCTTTCTTTTTGCTTTACATGCATGCACATGCTTCTCTTTAATAGCTCAAAAGCTGATCTCCAGCTCCAAAGTGATCTGCCAATTCAATTCCCATGTTCAAAGGCTGAAGCAAAGATGCCTCTCATCATTTCTTCATTCTTCTCTCTCTCCTTTCTCTTTGCTTCACATGCACATGCTTTCTTTAATAGCTCCAGCATATACCAACTTGCTCCTTCTGAATTTGATAGCTGGAAAGCCTCCCAACTTCACTCATTATGTTGGGTACAAAGCCAGTTGCAACTGGGGTGAGGCACATGGCTAAAAGGAGGCACATGGCTCCAAGCTGGCAGCTGCAAATCCTGCTGAGCAAGGTTGGGTGTTGGACGGGCTGAGCTCTCCACAAATGTCCAATTGGGCTGAAATTTGGATATGTTGTAGTAGACACCCATTGGAACAAGTTTCATGAAGATCTTCACCTCATTCGAGCCCCATAGAATGCTGATCCAAGGCCAAGAAGTTGACCTACGAAATTGGGCTGGAAAGGGGTTGTAGCCAAAATGTGTTTGTCTTTAAGCTCATATTCCTCATATGCCAATCAGCCCATAACATGCATGGATTGCATCAAATGTTATCTCTTGCTATCTTAACCTACAAAACACACAAACATAGGTAAGTGACTCAAAATAAAGAGAAACTAAGCAAAATCACTAAGTAAAGAAGGCATGCAAGTGTATGAAATTATGGACTTATCAAAACAGAAAATAAATTAAAAGCACAAGTTTAACTCAATAACATAACCAAATCATAAGCTAGAAGGGTACAAAATGATATACAATTATGAACCGATCAGTTGGGATTGTGTGTATCTTCATGTTTTCCTAAGCAATAGATGGATGGAGTAAGAACCATCCATGTGAATTGGTTTCTTGAATACCTAATGTAAACACCATGCTATTAGGATTCTTGTGATGTTCATATTCTCTTTGAACTTAATGGGTTTTTCTTGTAATTGAATCAAAGTACTAAGCACACCTAGATTCGATTATAGGGAAGGCACAAGTATTGTAGCACTCGTACTGCACTTTACGTATATTAGAGAGAATCAATGCGTCTTGAGCCACTCGTACTGGTCTTGATTGCGAACATCTTCTTCAACACGTTTAGAGTTCATCACTTGAGTATCCATGAACATGGGTAGAATTGTTTAGGGTGGATTCCGAAACCCTAGTGTTTGTTACATTTTACTCTCACATTTTGATAACTCATCTCTGCCATTCTCATTTAAATTCAAAGTCCATTTACATTCATGCAATAGAAATAGGTCACTTGAACCAAATCAAACCCCCCCCCCCCAATGTGTGTGTGAGTTGCGTGTTTGACACGTTTCGTGTCGTATTTACTGAATTTTGTTTGTTTCCGTAATTGTTTTGGACTTTTGGTCTGTGCTGTGTCCTTGCATTTTCTGTGCTGAATCCAACCGTATAAAGAACTTGAATTTTGGATAAACAGTTGGAAAATTATAGGCAAAACACTGGACAGAGGTTGAAACTGGAAAAACAGAGAAACGAATCTGCCAAAAAAGGACCGGTCGTTACTGTTCCAGCGACCGGTCGCACATAAAAACTGTCCAAAACGACCGGTCGTCACTGTTCACGACCGGTCGCACTGTTCATTTTTCACTGTTTGAGGTACTGTTCACAGGTGATAAATAGGTGATAAAAGGGTGATAGAAAGTGCTGTTTCTGTTTTTCTTTGGTTTCTTGTTTTGTTTCTTTTCTTTTACCTTCCTGTATTCATTTTTAGTTCCCAATTTGTACTGTGTTTGTGTGTTGTGTAAAATTAGTGTTCTTTACGTACTCAAATTAGAACTTATAGGAAGCCGACAAGTTCTTCGTGGGATCGACCCCGTACTTACATAATCTATACTTCTTTAGATTCGTGCACTTGCGGGTATTTTTAATTGGTTGTTTGCACATTAATTTGTGTCCTTTTAGGAATGCAACACATATGATCCACATCAAGACCACTTATCCGAAATTTAGAAAGAGAACAAAGTGGCTACAAGATAAGCACAATAGCACTTTCATTCAATGGCTACGTGTTAAGGTATATATGTTATTGAATGACATATTCAATTTATTATTTTAATTTTCTTTCTTTCTATATATATGTTAGATTGAATTAATATATATGTTTAATTTGTAGGTTCAAAGTGAATTTAATGGGGAAGATTATAATGGCATATCAGAAAATTTGAGATGGTTAGCAGCTGGTCCAAGCATGGTAGTGCCATCATATAGGAGCTATCTTATTAATGGTGTCAAATTTAGCACCAAGGCACAAGATGATGTGCGAACTGTCCAAAATAGTGGAGTTTATTTACTTGCACATACTATGCAAGTTGCTAGTGCCAAGGATAAAAACCCTATTGTCTCCAATATGGGTTTTTATGGGGTTATTCAAGAAATTTGGGATCTTGACTACCAAAAGTTTAGAATCCCAGTCTTGAGGTGTGATTGGATAGATAACACTTCGGGCCTTGTAGTTGACGAACTTGGATTTACCCTTGTAGATCTGAGTAAAATTGGACATAGGAATGACCAATTTGTTATGGCTTCTCAAGTCAAACAAGTATTTTATGTTGACGACGCAATGCATCGTGGTTGGTCGGTAGTGTTATCAATGCCTAATAGAGAATATAATGATGTTATTGGTGATGATGTGCTAGGTGATATTAGAATTGAGTGTGAGCCATTTTCTAGAGGGATACCAAATGTTGACACATTTGATGACCTAGTGGGTGAGTTTGGGAGTGAGAACATTAGAGATGGGTGTGAAGATATATGGATTGATTGATTGTTGTAATGTATAACATTAGTTATGCAGTTAATTGTATGACATTAATTCATAGCTCTGTATATCATTTTAATTCCGATCACATTTTCATTCTGCAAGCTTTGTATGACATTAATTCATAGCTCTGTATATCATTATAATTCATTTCAACCGTCGTCTATTACAGTCGTCTATTATAGTCGAAAGGTCTCTTTTTTATGCGTTTATGTACCAAATCGACGTCGGTTTTAGTTTTTTTCTGACGTGTACTATATTAACCACGTCGTTTTTTTGTGTTCAAGCCGTCAAAATCATTTTCAACGTCTGTGGTGATATAAAGAGTCGTGGTTATTGTTGTTTTTACGTCTGTTCATGTAAATATATGTCATGTTATATGTTTAAGACGTCAGTTTTTTCATTTAGTGAACGTAGTATTTATTAACCACGGCGGTTTCTAAGTTTTATACGTCGGTTTTGTTTAATTTCGAGACGTAGATAAAACTATTTACGTCGGTTTTATAGTTGTTTTTGACATTTAAAATTATTTAAACGTCTGTGTTTTAATAAAACCGTCGTCTATTATAGTCGAAAGGTCTCTTTTTTATGCGTTTATGTACCAAATCGACGTCGGTTTTAGTTCTTTTGTGACGTGTACTATATTAACCACGTCGTTTTTTTTGTGTTCAAGCCGTCAAAATCATTTTCAACGTCTGTGGTGATATAAAGGGTCGTGGTTATTGTTGTTTTTACGTATGTTCAAGTAAATATATGCCATGTTATATGTTTAAGACGTCAGTTTTTTCATTTAGTGAACGTAGTATTTATTAACCACGGCGGTTTCTAAGTTTGACACGTCGGTTTTATTTAATTTAGAGACGTTGATAAAACTATTTACATCGGTTTTATAGTTGTTTTTGACATTTAAAATTATTTAAACGTCTGTGTTTTAATACAACCGTCGTCTATTATAGTCGAAAGGTCTCTTTTTAATGCGTTTATGTACCAAATCGACGTCGGTTTTAGTTCTTTTGTGACGTGTACTATATTAACAATGTCGTTTTTTTTGTGTTCAAGCCGTCAAAATCATTTTCAACGTCTGTGGTGATATAAAGGGTCGTGGTTATTGTTGTTTTTACGTCTATTCAAGTAAATATATGCCATGTTATATGTTTAAGACGTCAGTTTTTTCATTTAGTGAACGTAGTATTTATTAACCACAGCGGTTTCTAAGTTTGACACGTCGGTTTTATTTAATTTAGAGACGTTGATAAAACTATTTACGTCGGTTTTATAGTTGTTTTTGACATTTAAAATTATTTAAACGTCTGTGTTTTAATACAACCGTCGTCTATTATAGTCGAAATGTCTCTTTTTTATGCGTTTATGTACCAAATCGACGTCGGTTTTAGTTCTTTTCTGACGTGTACTATATTAACCACGTCGTTTTTTGTGTGTTCAAGCCGTCAAAATCATTTTTAACGTCTGTGGTGATATAAAGGGTCGTGGTTATTGTTGTTTTTACGTCTGTTTATGTAAATATATGCCATGTTATATGTTTAAGACGTCAGTTTTTTCATTTAGTGAACGTAGTAATTATTAACCAAGACGGTTTCTAAGTTTTACACGTCGGTTTTGGTGTATTTAGAGACGTTGATAAGCATATTTACGTCGGTTTTGTAGTTGTTTTTGACATTTAACATTATTTCAACGTCTGTGTTTTACTAAAACCGTCGTCGATTATAGTCGAAAGGTCTCTTTTTAAGCTTTTATGTATGAAATCTACGTCGGTTTTAGTATTTTACTGACGTGTACTATATTAACTACGTCGGTTATTTGCCGTCGTTATTTCATGTATGAAAAGACGGCGGTCGATTTCTCGTCGGTTGTAAACCATGATACACGACGGTGGATTACCGTCGTCTATTTCGTTTTTTGTAGTAGTGGAAGGTTTTATTGTGTGCTTGAGTGTGATATATGTCCTACCTAATGCGTGTGGTTATTTTTTTGGTTGTTTATTGCTCGTTGTCCTTGATATGAGTATGGTGCAAGTTGGATTGAAAATTCCTATTATAGTCAATTTGAATTGAGGGGGTGCAAGTTGGATTGAAAATTCTTATTGCAGCCAATTTGGATCCAAAGGTTTTCAACTTATTGCAACCAATTTGGATCGAAAGGTTTTCAACTTTGGCACGTCCAAATTAAATCTGATGTCCAAAATTTCGAAAAGAATTGGATTGGAAGGAAAATGTATCTCAAAATTCTGAATATTCCGAACTCCAAAATATATTGGTGTTTCAAGTTTGGATTACTAAACTTTACGTTAAACTAAATATGACATAACATTTGAGACTGCTTCTATAAGAAGTACTTATGCTCATAACCGCTTTTGTTCGAAGCACATTTATTAGAAGAATGTTGAAATTTTTATTAAAAATGCAAGTGCTTCTTAGAAAAACACTTTGACGGGTGCTTCTCCAGAAAGCGATGTTATAAACCATAAGCAGTTTACATTTTTTTTGCCAAGAGCAGTAAAAAAATGCTTTTAGTTGTTAGAAATCGCTTTTATATCTTCCATAAACATTCCCAAATAGGACCATAATGACCAAAGACAAGTTGTTCCACAAGAACAACATCTAAATACAAACATATCAATAAAACGAACTGGAAGCAACCCTTGGTCGAGTTGGAGTTAATTGATATAAAACATCTAGTTTTATTTTCTGGAAGGAAGAAAAAAACTATAAGAAATAGGCTTTCGATTTCCATGTAAAATATGGAAAGATCATCCGAAGAAGATATTAGAAATGGACCGGCCGGTATAGGGAGACTTGGGTTCGTAATCAGTCCAAAAAACAAAGTCTTGGTCAGTCAACGGAGGGAAACAGAACTTATTGCCCCTACTTATAAATTTCACGAACTTGCCTAGTAACCCCCTACAACTTTTTTTTACTAGCAAAAGAACACTTTCGATTTAGTTTCTGCCTCACAGATCATCCTTATTTCTAGAAGGTTCTTCTTATCTTCTAATCTCTCTATTCACTCCTATCCCACATATAAAAAGGCTACTTATGGCTACACGGGCCGTGGGTGCAGCCTAGGACCTGACAAAGATGTCTTATTATTTTACATGCTCATGCGAAAATTTAAATAGCTCAACTCAGCTCAACTCAACTCAACAATCAATTTTGGAAACCAAAAGCAGCACGATCTTGAGAACGCCAATTTCAAGAACAACAACATACAAAAAAGAAAAAGAAATAAAAGTTAAACTTGTGTCAAGTAAGAAAAAGTATTTAATTATTTGGACAAAAGTAAATTATGTACCCATCTAAACAAAATCATAGATTGTCGTAAGAAAAAGTATTTAATTATTTGGACAAAAGTAAATTATGTACCCATCTAAACAAAATCATAGATTGTCGTTTGAAGTGGATGGTTGCTCCCCTTGAATACCAATATCAATATGCCTCTGCTTTTGAAGGTTATCTTCATGATCAACGTCTTCGTTAGTAGTAGCCTGATGGTCCCTTTCTTTTTCTTTCTTGGTGATTTTTTTGGGAATGAAGCGGGAGAGAGGAAAAGGTCGGGTCAACACCAATGCCTCGATTGGATTTCTGGCTTGCGAGAGGGCTCTTTCAATCTTCAGGCAAAATGGAAAGTTGGATCAAGTTGAGAAGAGCGGGCGCGCACCAGCTGCGCCCTGATGGCTTGATTCCTCTAGCCCTCTTTCATAGGTTTCGTAGGCGTGCCACTGTTGGGGATGAAACTAGCCCAATAGACCTGGTGTATGTAATTTAGAGTGCTGTATTTGATGGGTTTGCACTTATTCTGGACTTATGATCAAGCCATTATGCTCCAAGGGGAGTATTGGCTCATATGAGTTCTTTTCTATGCCTCAATTAAGAGGACTTCAATTTTCTTTCAATCGTGCGTTTATGGCTTGATAAATGTGAGCAGTACTTAACCACACAGAAAAACCAATGTTAGGGTTAATGTTCCGTTGATTGGGCTCACAAACCTAATTTAGGCCCACGGTAACCCTGTATTGGGCTATTATTTAATTAATTAGGGACCGATGGTATAACTCGGGCCTGAATGAGCCCTTGTTTTCGGGCTAGGGAAGCCTTATTCTGACCTAAAACCCTTATTCTTGGCCTGTCCAATGAAAAATTCAAATATATAAAAGTGGGAAAGTAAATTACTACAAGAGAGGATATGAAGTAGGTAAATGACATGTATTTAAAGTGCAACTAAAGTAAACTTCGGAAAGAAAAAGGTTCCAGATGTTGGTGATTTCTTTATCCAGCTCTAGTATGATAACAAATTGAAACAAAAGCCAAAGATTTCTCCATTTAGCTACTTTTAAAAAACAAATTACAATCTTGAAGAGATTGAAGATTTCTCTATCCAATCTACACATGTTTATGCTATTTAGAAGAACCTAAACTGATTGTTTAAACAAGAATCATACCATGGAGATGACAGAGCAATGAAAGATAAACGCAAGAGTTGTCAACTGGTTATCTAGGTAGGAAGTTGACTATTTGGAAATCTTGAAGTTTTGTTCAAGTGTTTACAAGATGTTGCGTCCGATTTTGGAGGAGTCCCCTTGTGCTGCTGTTGAACCTCTATATGTATAGGCAGAAGATCTTTACAGTTGATGGTGAAGGCTGGAGGATGACATTTGAGTGTTGCCCAAAGTCAGCTGCCGATTTTCCCTCGTGAGTCGATTCATAGGTAGTAGAAGAGATATCTCGTATGGAACCATTGGTTTCAAGGGGTATTCCTTTGATTTGTCATCCTTTCGCAGCTAAAGATCTAGTCGGAAGACGGTTCCTCTTGGTTTTGCCGTCCAGTATCTAGCGTGCTTTCTTGCTGAGAGAGACAACGATCAAGTCATTCTTAATGGCGAGAAACCATCTTCAGACCGTCATTTGGGTCAACTAGTAATGCTTACTTACCTTCTTGACTTTAGTGTGGGTTAAAATGAGGCTTGTTGAGGTATGGACTTCTAAAGGAATTTTGTCAATTCTCGGCCCAAATATGAGAAAACCATTTTCAGTTTGAAAGGAAGAGATTGGGTCTGGGCTACATGCAGCTTTATTTAAAGAATAAACCAAATTTGGTCCATTTCCAAATATGGTACAAACATAGCCATTACTCCATGAGTAGTGGGGTTTCTACAGAGGCGTAAGAAGGTGCAGTTGCACCTGCCCTTGCCAGAAAAAGCAATGGTCGTGGCTGGGTTTGCCCCTTTGATATGTGTTGAAGGTGCCCACCACCTGTTTTAGAGAATGCCTCA
The DNA here is from genome assembly GCA_020521455.1 of Prunus kanzakura. Classification (NCBI taxonomy): domain Eukaryota; kingdom Viridiplantae; phylum Streptophyta; class Magnoliopsida; order Rosales; family Rosaceae; genus Prunus; species Prunus kanzakura. The sequence goes on from BPUM01000780.1 coordinate 151,322, forward strand.
ACAATGTCTTATATTTGGCTGCTACACTGTTGTGCTTTGCAGGCGCAGCGCACTTAATTTTTTATATTTAAAAACATGGCCAAAAAGCCTTAGTCTTTACTCCACGCCACGCCACAAAATCTGCAATCAAATTAATCCATGTACGAATACAATAACATTCCAAGTTCAACGGCGGAGAGGATTTAGAGCCAGTTTGGGATTGCTGTTACTTTTAAAAAAGTTGCTTCTACTGTGCTTTGAAAATAATTATCTGTAAAGTAAAGCAGCTACATGTTTGGTAAACAATATTTTTAAAGTGTTGTTAGTACAAAAAACAGTGTCAAAACTGTTTGGTAAAATTTAATATAAAAATGTTGTAACTGTGAATAATGATTAAAATAGACTGTTGAAAGTGTTATGCGTTAATCATGTGGTGGTAATAGTGGTGGTGGAGGTGGTGGTTGTGATGAAGGTGGAAGTGGTGGTTGTGGAGGTGGTGGTGGCAATGGCAAAGTGGTGGTGGTGGTGGAGGTGGTGGAGGTGGAGAAGGAGGTGGTGGTTGTGGTAGTGATGGTGGCAAAGACGGAGAGGGATGTGGTGGTGGTGGCAGTGGTGGTGGTGGTGGTGGAGGTGGTGATGGTGATGAAGGTTGAGGCAGTGGTTGTGATAGTGGTGGTAGGGATGGTGGTTGTGGAGGTGATGGTGTTGAAGGTTGAGGATGAGATGGTGGTGGCGGCATGATGGTGTTGGTGGTGGAGGTTGAGGAGGAGGTGGTGGTTGTGGTGGTGATGGTGGCGGAGAAGGAAATGGTGGTGGCAGTGGCGGTCGGTGGTGGTGAAGGTGGTGGTGGAGATGGTGGAGTTGGATGTGGAGGTGGAGGTGGTGTCTTAAAAAAAAATTAATGATGGTATTTTTGGAATTGAAAAAAGTCATTAACTGCTCATCTCTACTTCTTTTGAAAGCAGCTTTGAAAGCAACTCATAACGTGCTTTTAAAAGCTGTTGTCAAAAGGCCACTGCTTTTAAAATAATCGGGATATTTTAGATTTACCAGACACCTTAAACTGCTTAACTTTAAAGTGAAGTAGGTTTTTGACGAAAAAAAGCAATCTCAAATGAGGCCTTAATCCTTGAGTGGAATTGCTTTTCTTGAAACTGGAAGATTTCTCTTTGCTTGCTGTAGACCCACAAGGTGAACTCACGTCACTTTGCTTCTTAAATAAATATATATAAAAAATCTTTTCTTATGGTTTTGTTCTTGGTTTTTTTTAAAAAAAAATTCTTCAGTTGTTTCTATTCTTTTATTTTCTATAATATGTTTTATAATAATAATAATAATTTTTTTAATGATTTGGCTCTCTATATATTCGTTTAATCATTAGCAAACTCAAAGAAGCTACACAGTGCACAACTTGAGGTATGCATTTTGATTTGTTTAATGAATTAATACTTTGATATGCATTTCGATTAGATTAAGTTATATTGATTTTCGTAAAATGAATTGATGATTCAATATGAATTTTGGTAGACTAATTATGTAATTGATATACTGTGTCGACGGTAGTCAATTAGTCATAGAGCTAAGACTCTTATTTGTTTTAATTATATAATTATGAAACGGTACTTTAAAAGAAAGTATCTAAATCTTTATTTGAATAATTATGGTAGTTCTAATCCTCCTTAAAATAATCTGGATAGGCTTTTAAAATTGCCTCTTTTTTGAAAAAGTCCTGAATCCGCCACTGATGAGGCCTCTTTTGGGTACTTTTGGGTCCCAAAGATGAGGAAAGATCAATATTGACATTGTTATCATCATCAACTGCCATGACAGCTGGCGAGGGTTCATGATCATCCACAATACTATCATCGCCACCATCACCATCCTGATCGTACACTAGGTGGACCCCACAACTTAGGATTTTGAGCTTATCGGGCAAAGCAAATGTGAATGTCAATTGTTTATTGTTTATTGGAGTGCATGCCTGCTCATATTGTGCAATTGATCCTTTGTGTGCATGCTGGTTTTCAAGAGAGTGGACCTGATAGATGCATATGGAAACTCACTGCGAATGGTAAGTTTTTTGTTAAAACAGCTTATGGCATTACCTCCACTGATGATGATCCTTTGATGTGGTCTTGGAACTTTATTTGAAAACTTCACATACCTATTAGAATTAAGACCTTTCTGTGGGTGCTTTGTCATAAGAAACTTCTTACCAATGTGCAAAGGCAGAAGAGGGGGTTGGGTCAAGACACTTCCTGCCCGAGGTGCTCTTCTCATGTGGAATCCCTTGACCACCTTTTTATTGATTGCAATACTACTCAATTAATTGGTAAGGATTTTTGGGAGGATGCTGAGGTTCCTAATCTTTCATTGATTGATTTTGATTCTTGGCTCCTTAAGAACTTAAAATCTCATAGAACCTTTCATAGTATTCCTTGGTCATTGGTCTTCACAGTTTATCTCTGGTTTGTGTGGAAATGGCGTTGTAAGGTGGTCTTTGAGCAGAATTTTTCGACTCCTCCTAACTCTCGTCAAATAATTATGAATTATGCTATGGATTGGTTTACTGTTTGTAATCATACTCCTGATCTTGTTGTGAAGCACCTGGTACATTTGCATTGGACTGCTCCCAAGTGTGGAATCTGTAAAATCAATACTGATGGTAGCAGGAAAACTGAAACTGGTTGTATTGGTGCGGGTGGTATCTTGAGAGACTCCACTGGCAAGTGGTTAAATGGTTTTTCAGTGAATCTTGGTATTGGGACAATCCTAGAGGCTGAGCTGTGGGGTGTTTTTTGGGGCCTCAAGTTGGCCTGGGATATGGGCTACAGAATTGTGGAGGTGGAATGTGATGCTAGTTATGTGGTGGCCCTTCTTCAGAATGCTCCTATGTCTGATCAACCTCTCTTTAGTCTCCTAAACTGTTGTCACCTGAAGCTTCATGATGACTGGATTTGCGCTCTTACCCATGTCTATCGTGAGCAAAATCGTGCTGCTGATCTTTTGGCTGCCAAGAGCTACGACTTCCCTCTTGGACCCCATGTTTTTGCTTCAGAGCCTGCCTTTCTTTGTACTGTGCTTGCTGCTGATACTAGCAATGTGGCTACTCCTCGCTTAATTCCTTTGTAATTTTGTTTCCTTGTTTGGGCTTTAGCCCTCCTTAGCACCAAAAAAAAAAAAAAAAAATGTGAATGTCACTTGACATATCCCTCCATCCAGCTGTCCCCAGGATATATCCCACGGGTAATAATCACTGCTGTGCGCGCGTAGTCTGTGGGAATTAGTCAAGTCTAGATACTGAAGCTTCGGTAACTGATCATGTTCAAATATACCTTATAGTGTTTAAATATTTTCCAGTGATTTGCAATTAAAAAGAAGGAGATCTTTAAGATAATAAATACTGGATGATATAGTTGTAAGGTTCTCACAATCATGTGCGTTTAAATCTTCAATAAATTATCGGAGTTGTAAGGTTTTCTTCCATCATATGGTATTGTGGGATCATGAGTTGCATGATAGGTAGAAGGAAGTTTTTTATTAGGGTAATTTCTGGAATTGATATCTTCTTTGGTTTTCATTATATTTCCTTGAGAGTACTAATGGGTTTTCAGTGTCTTTTATTTGATTTAGACCATCCGTTTGTTTCGATTGAATCAGCCAACATCTTTGGTTATCTTTTTTATCCACAGTGCCTACCTGCTTAGTGTAATTTGTGCTTCGTGATTTTGACAATCACTTTTTTGTCCCTTTTAGATTTCTGTTGATTGCCTAAGAACTGTGTCAGATGTATCTGTTTTTTAGAAAGCTCAAATCCAGAAATCCTTGGAGCGCATCCAGTACACAGGGCTAAATACTATACCTGTCTCTTTTTTTTTTGGATGTCTTATGTGTTCATGTCAGGAACAGAGAAATATTCAAACACACACGCATTTCAAAGTAGGAAGATAAAATTTGATGTTTATCAAAACAGATAGTTACAAGCGTGAGTAATTTAATTGTGTTTCAATTCTGTTAAACGTGCAATGTTGTCTCCCTAGGCTAGGTTCCTTCTATATATGGACATTAAGCTTAGAAGATCTGGTAATTTCGTGGTGCACCATTTGCAACAGCTCCAGGGAAGAGAAGGGCTTTTACAACAGGAACATGAAAAGATCACTTGCAATCAATTGGGAAGAATGAAGGAAAAAGAAGAAACATTAAGCCAAATACATGAGTTTTACATTTAACTTTTCTTAAATATATATTTCCCCAAAACACAACCACTAACAGATGTATAAACACGAATATTAAACTTGAGCTCATTCACAAGATATACATCTCCTTCAGAAGCTACCCCTGCAAATAAAAGAACAATTGAAAAAAAAAACAATAAAAGAAGAATCCCAGAAAGCTAAGAGAAGCGGACCTGAGGTATTAAGTTGCAATTGGTTGAGATCTTGAGGGACAGAGCAGGTAGCCTCTTGAATACTACACTCTTCTATATCTCCACTCACTATATATTTAACTCTAATAAAAGATGGATAAGCCACCAGTAAACTAATTCAATACAAGGAAAAGAAAAGTAGGTAGGTTCTAACAAAATACTAACAATAACAAGTTACCTGAAGCAGCACATTAAACACAAAACAAAGATTCACGCAAGTCGCTGGTCCTGGGATGAGTAACCAAGATAATCTGCACACACAAACACATAACAAAGAGTAAGAAAGCAGCAGCACATTAAGAATGAATCTAATTGTATGACAATTTGGTATACACAAACACAACCACACATGTCCAAATTTCTAAGCTAAGCACAAATTCAAGTTCAAGAATGTAATTGATAACTATTGACGCCAAAAAGTGGTTCTCTGACTTTGAGGGTCAACTTAGTAATTTTATGCCTTCAGTGTCCTTGATGCCTCGGTAGGGAGTGTGATCTGTAATATGAGCAAACGCTCGGTAAGACCTAGGGCACCGGTGTCGTACCGGCCGAAGGCTCTCCGATGCTTAAGTAAGTTCGGGATTAGAAAGTTCAACTGATAGATTGATCAGTGCATAAATTACATATCATTTTGTACCCTTCTAACTTATGATTTGGTTATGTTTTTGAGTTAAACTTGTGCTTTTAATAAGTTTTGTGTTTGTTTCAGTGTAATAAGCTTGACACTCACTAATAGCATTTTGGAGACAAGTTAGCTCAAAATGGTGTCTGCAGATCAGTCAACTTCACGGATTGGACTGTACTTGCTCAAGAAGAACCAGATGATGAGCTATATATCATTGGAAAGATACGGAAGTCTAGTTTCTGTAGAATTTTACGGTTCATGATTCCGAGTCTTCTAGAGAAAGTTATACATGTTTTGGCAACTTAAGGTCAAATTCGGCAGCATCTGCGTTACTGGGCCAAAAATCACATTTGAAGGCCTTTCCGATTTTTCCTTGAGTTGGGCTGCATATGCTTGGAAAGATAAGACAAAGAGCTTCAAGATCCATATTTTTCCAGATTTTTCAGATTGAAGCCACAAGCCCAAAACGAGCCCACAAGCTGGCTGCAATGCATTGTCATGCATGACATATGCATGATGAAGTGTTGTTGATTGTGGGAAAGTTTGGTGAAGCATATTCAATACCTATTTTGAGTGGAATTTTGCAGCAGCCAAAAGATGATGAAGTGGGAGCTGAACACTAAGCCTAAAGACAAGAGGAATTGTTTTCAAATGCAATTGTGTGTTAGGTTAAGTTGGTGAATTAAGTGTTGTGTGTTAGGTGAAGTTAGTGTGTTTAGAAAATTCAATTGTATAATTCAGATTTTCACTTCCCCTAGGCCTATAAATAGGGAAGTTCTCTAAGTTTGTAATAACACCCCAAGGGGGGGAGCTCTCAAGCTCTTCTCTAGAGCTCCCTTCCCTTCTCTCCCTTAAATTCTCTTAGTTTCCCTTTGTAGTTCTCAATTGTTGTAATAAGATCATTCTACTCGATTTTCTTTTTATTAAATCTCAAGCACTTCTCTATTCTCTTCCAAACACTCTCCAAACCCTAAACACATGCTCTTCCAAAATCCACAAAGTTCTCAAACACCATTTTCCCTTCTCTTCCAAAAGTCTCCATGTCTCAAACAATTCACAAACACTTTCTTTCTTCTCTCTTTCTCAAATACCTCTCTACTTTCTTCTCCAAATGCCCCATGTTCTCAAACACTCTCTTCCAAAAATCCACAAAGTTCCCAAACACCATTTTCCTTACTCTTCCAAAATTCTCCAAATCTCTCAAACATCTTCCAAGGTTCTCAAAATTCCCAAACACTTCTCCCATTCCTTCATCAAATTCTCTAAACTTCTCAAACACTTTCTCTTCCCTTCTCTAAGTTCTCAAATTCTCCAAGTTCACAAAACTCTCTAAAGCTCTCAAACACTTCCTTTCTTCCTCAAAGATCTCTTAGTCACTTAATGTTTTCTTAGTTGTAATTTATTTTTCTTGTAATGTACATTCTTTCTTCTTGTTTTGTTTCTTTTGTTTTCATTTATGTTTTGTAGGAAAACTGAGTTGGATCATTCAAGCACCAATCCCTGTGGAATCGACCTCGCACTTACATACGCTAAACTACCAACGGTTCGTGCACTTGCGAGTATCACAAGTTGAGGATGTAGTTGAACCCATTTTGGTGCAGCTGAATCTACGCAACAAGTTTTTGGCGCCGTTGCCGGGGATCGGTAACATTGTTTGATGCTATTTGTTTTTCCTACTTTTTATTTATTTTTATCTTTTTCATAACTTGACAGTTTCATGTTTTAAAGTTAATGAGGTTAATTGATAAGTTGTGTTTGTAGTCCAACGGACAAGGACAATTGCCTGACAAGCAAGAGGACTGGGTTTGAGTCCCAGCTTACACAACACAAAAAAAAAAAAAAAAGGTTCAAGTAGCATGTTGATTATTTCTAGTTTATGGTTTCATTCACTTGCTCTTAATTAAATATCTTGTTCAAGTTTACATAAACACCATATGACTCTTGGACTGATTAGTGAATGAATGGGTAGATATTGAAGACAAACACCATGTTTAAATTCTACTTGGTTCTTTATTGTTCTTCTTGTTCTTAATGGGTTCGGAATTTGTGTTTAGACTAAACACCATAGCTAAATGCTTTTTCTGAATACTTGATTAAAACCACACACCATATGGATAATCATATTTGAGAAAGAACGAACTTCATAAGCTAGTTTTGATTTACTCTGCTACTTGTTACTTTGAAGCATGAAATTGGACTTGTGTTGATTTTCCTTTTCATTTTAGTTTTTATTTCCTAATCTTTTAATTCTGTTTCAAGTTTTCTGTGTTTGTTTTAGCAATTTATGACAGCTTAATAAAAATGGGGAGAGATGGCAACCTCAATCATAAGAATGGGGAGTGTGGAGTAGTGGGAGAAGTCGCGACCTCCAAATGCATCACGCTCGACCTAATCGCTTCAAGGGGGAGCATTTCAATCCTTTCTCTTTACTTGTTATTATTTTAAATTTCTGTTTCTGTTTTTTTTATAAAAAATTTAAAAATTTAAAAATTTAAAAAATTTAAAAATTTAAAAAGATTTTTTATATGAGCTGACTCGTGGTAACTCCAGTGAGCGTCTCCGTCAATACAGTGTCTAGGAGTTCTTTAGGCGACACCTTCGGTGTCTAAGAAGTTTGGGTTTTAAGTGGGACCTTTGTGACCCCTCCAACCTTCCCGGATCCCCTGGCTGTGTTTTCTGAGGCCCTTAACTGGTCATCCATGAGTTGCTTGTATATTTGTGTGTTTTTTAAAAAACAAAACAAAACAAAACAAAATTTAAAAAAAAAAAATTTGAAATTTGAGTTTTTATTTATTTTTCCTTGTAAATTGCAATTTGGAACTTCTTTGTTTTTTTTTTCTTTGTGTGGTCAGTTAGTTGTAAATAATAATAAATTTAAAAAAAAAATTCAATTTGGAACCTTGTTTTGTTTTTTTAGTCACTTTCCGAACACTTATGATGAGATAGTGATAAATGTTTGCATGACTTAACTAAAAATTGGATTTCATTTTATTTTAGTGTTTCTTTTCTTTATAAAAATATTTAAAAATAAAAATTTGGCATTGTTCTAGCATGATATGTTCGAAATCTTTGCACTTGCCATTTGTTTCATAATTTTCCAATTAAAGGATTTGCATGATCTAGAGAATTGTATCAAGCATAAATTAGACTTATATAACCATATAAAGTGAGCTTTTGAGCCTTGTCCTTCAATTCATGAGTGTTATACACATACTCTAATTTTCTTGTCATCTAAGTTGTTGTTTGATCTCATTATTCATTGATTTGGTTGAACACTTAAAAGTCATTCATTCTTGTGCAATTTGACTTCATGACATTTATAGAAATGATATTAAGGCCTTCTTTGGATCGTTTGTGCCTTTCAAGCTAACCTTATGCATGCTTAAGCATGATTTTCCATTGTTAACCATTTTGAGCCTACATGTAAACCTTTTCTTTCATTTACCAATTATATGTCCTTGCCTTAGCCTGAAAAACAAATATTTACCTTTCTAAGGAACTCATGAGCTTTAATTGGGATTTGTTTTTCATACTAAGTTTGGGAATGGGTGTTACATTTCGAAGAAAAAAAAAAAAAAAAACTCAATTGGTGAAAGAAAAGAAAAGTTAAGTGGTGGTTGATTGAAAATTTCATTTTTGGGCCTTCAAAATAAATTGGTGTTTGTTCAATTAAAGGAAAGGAGTATGAATCAATGTAAATGAAGGTATAAGGAGTTTTGATCATGTAAAAGAAAAAATCTAATCGTGATGATTCGAAGTCTTGTAAACAATTATTTTACGCTCTTACATTGCGAGTTCCTTGGACTTTGTATTATCCATACCTTTCATTTCTTACTCACCTTACACCCTTGGCCCAATTACAACCTTTACTAAAGACCTAAATTGATCTTAAATGTCATGTGGTTGAATTGCATTCATTTTTCTACTTTTAAGTGTTTGGCATCCTTCTTGAGATCATATTAGTGCAAGTTCTTCATCTTTCTATTTCGAGTTAAGTCCTTATGGTTTAACTCTATTCTCATGTTTATAACTGAGTGTTGCATTATAGCCCTCTTCTGAGTGATTCATTTGTGAGAGGACAACTTTGGTGAGATTTGAAGTTGAACTTGTGCTTTGTATGATTTTTGAAATTGTGTGAAAACTTAGATTGGGGAATTTGTTGCATTTGGCTATCACACTACTACACTTTGAGCATATTATGTTTTGAACTTTGCCGCTTTGTAAATAATGTCTAAAACTGAGCTTTCATTGTTAAAACGTTTAAGTCATGTGCATGAGTCATTTCTCTTCAGAAAATGTTCGGAAAGATTGTTTTGAGTTCTTTTTATTTTTGTTTTTTTTGTGTTTTGTTTTCGTTTTTTGTTTTTTGTTTTGTTTTTGTTAATGTATTTATGTAAATTTTTGTTTTTGATTTTTTGCTTAAGGACTAACAATCTTTTAAGTTTTCTAATTACTTTGTTTTACGGAGTCAGTAAAACGTTTGTGGGTACCGTATCTGTTAAACCCTCAGGAGACACAACTCCTCCTACTAGGGATGCCTAGAGGTTTAAAGGCTTGTTGCATATGCTAAATGCAATCGAGTTACCTACGAAAGTGGTCTAGTTAACTTCTTGTTTTGTTTTTTTATTCGTGTTTTCCTTTTTGTTTTGCTCGAGGACTAGCAAAATCTAGGTTTGGGGGTATTTGATCAGTGCATAAATTACATATCATTTTGTACCCTTCTAACTTATGATTTGGTTATGTTTTTGAGTTAAACTTGTGCTTTTAATAAGTTTTGTGTTTGTTTCAGTGTAATAAGCTTGACACTCACTAATAGCATTTTGGAGACAAGTTAGCTCAAAATGGTGTCTGCAGATCAGTCAACTTCACGGATTGGACTGTACTTGCTCAAGAAGAACCAGATGATGAGCTATATATCATTGGAAAGATACGGAAGTCTAGTTTCTGTAGAATTTTACGGTTCATGATTCCGAGTCTTCTAGAGAAAGTTATACATGTTTTGGCAACTTAAGGTCAAATTCGGCAGCATCTGCGTTACTGGGCCAAAAATCACATTTGAAGGCCTTTCCGATTTTTGGCCCAAAAGCATTTCAATCCTTTTTTTTTTTTTTTGTGTTGTGTAAGCTGGGACTCAAACCCAGTCCTCTTGCTTGTCAGGCAATTGTCCTTGTCCGTTGGACTACAAACACAACTTATCAATTAACCTCATTAACTTTAAAACATGAAACTGTCAAGTTATGAAAAAGATAAAAATAAATAAAAAGTAGGAAAAACAAATAGCATCAAACAATGTTACCGATCCCCGGCAACGGCGCCAAAAACTTGTTGCGTAGATTCAGCTGCACCAAAATGGGTTCAACTACATCCTCAACTTGTGATACTCGCAAGTGCACGAACCGTTGGTAGTTTAGCGTATGTAAGTGCGAGGTCGATTCCACAGGGATTGGTGCTTGAATGATCCAACTCAGTTTTCCTACAAAACATAAATGAAAACAAAAGAAACAAAACAAGAAGAAAGAATGTACATTACAAGAAAAATAAATTACAACTAAGAAAACATTAAGTGACTAAGAGATCTTTGAGGAAGAAAGGAAGTGTTTGAGAGCTTTAGAGAGTTTTGTGAACTTGGAGAATTTGCGATCGATAGTTGACGCGACTCTTCGCACAAGGTACCATTCGGCATCCTTTTTATGATTTCTTTTACTATGCGTACGTCCTTCCTTGGTTTGAACTAGACTAGAACTTTATGCAAGTGGGGTGTGGTTTGGTAGTCTAGTTGCCATAGGTAGAGACGTAGGCAGCGGTAGGATAGTCTCCTGCATGGCCCTTAGTTTCCTTCTGTTGTTTTTGTAGATGTTTGATAGCGAGTCTGGATTCGAGAGTTAGCCCAATGCGTTCGAGGATGAGTCTCCAGATAGGCGAAGGGATACCAATAGTGAGGAGTCGGGCCAGGATACCGAGAGTGATAGTGGCTCCGAAGTGGAAGTAGTTGGTGAGAGGCTCAGACCTGCCCCTACACATGGAATTGGCAAGGGGCTCATGACTAGTCAGCCCCTGCCGTTGATGGTTGTGTATAGCGACGGTAGGCAAGTTGGCTCGGGCTTGCATTCTGGGCCTCATGTGGGGGACGCTAGGGTGCCAGAGGCTTCTTCTAGTTGCCATCAGGAGGCCTCCACTTCTGGTCGTGGAGAGACTTCCGAGCCAGCTTCCCAGCCGAGGGTGACGATAGTGAACCGAGGGGACCCTAGGGTACCGATGGGGGTGCCGAAGGAGCAATTGTTCGGCGTAGATTATTTGCCGCCCAACAAGATGAGGATTCCGGACCCTACCGAATCTCTGAGCAACCCCAAGGATGGCGAGGTTGCGTTCATCATGGATGTCCTTCTGCAGGGCGTCAGGCTGCCGTTGCAGCCTCCAGTTCAGAGGATTCTGGCCCAAATTGGGTATGCCCCTGGCCAGTTTAATCCAAACTTCTGGGCCGTTCTGATGGGGGTGATCACGGCATTCGGCCTTGCCGATGAGGGGGAGCCCACTTATGGGCAGTTCTCTCACCTGTATAGCATCACCAAGTCCAAGAAGACCGATCATGGAGGCTGGGTTCAGGCAAACTGCCTCAGGGCTTTTGAACGGGGCCACTTTCTGACTGCCCTGCCGACCTCTCAGAAGTCCTGGAGGAATCGGCGAGTGATACTCTCTGGCGATTGGGAATCGCCCTCTGGAGTCCTCGTTCGCTTCCACATCCCCAACACCTTCCAAATCACTGGTAGGTTGTTACATGCCGATCAGTAGGACGCCACTTATGCTCGTTCGGCGGACTTAACCATTTTTGTTCATTTTTCTTCAGGCAAACTGAAGCAGCCCAAGGTTCCGCAATCAGAGGTTCGGCAGATCGACAGAGTGAGGCTGAAGGTTCCTGCCGTTGACAGGACGTATCCACAGTTCCTCTTCACTGAAAACCTCATCAGAGCCCGCCTCGTCAGCCCTGCCGAGAGTAAGTTCACTCGGACTTTTTCTTTGTTTTCTTTGAGTCCCTTTTGACTTACCCCTGTGTTCCGTTCGTGCAGTGTCTGAGAACAGGAAGATTGCCGAGGCCAAAAGGATGTCCGAGACTTTGAAACGGCGCTTCCAGGTGGCCACCAAGGGGAAGAAGCAACGGCGGCAGCCAAAGGCCTCTGCCAAGAGGGTTGTGGAGGCTGATCTTGAGGAGCAGCAACTGGCCGAACGGCAGAGGCAACGGAATGCCGAGCCCGCAGATAGAGGGGTGCCGGTAGACGAGCCGGTACTCAGCCCAAGTCAGGGTGCCGAGGCTGCCACCTCTAAGGCATCTGGGAAGCGGCCGATGACGGTGGGGACGAAGAGGGGCCTATCGAGGCGGTCACGCTTGCATGCCCTTCTAAGACGGTCCAGTTTGCGAACCATATGATCGTGGGTTCGCAGATGGACTTGTTTGAAATAGACGAGCTGCCGAAGAAGGCCCTTCGGGAAGAAGCGGGGCGCGCCTTCCGTCTCCAGGCCACGGTAACCTTTCTCTCCCGTTGTCTTTTTTAGTTTTGTTGTTTTGTTCTTGTTGTTCGGTATTAATTTCTGACTTCACATTTCAGGCGTCTATGGACATGTGGCTGTGCATGAAGAGGGCCATCATAGCTGCAGAGCGCGCCAAAAGGATGTACGAAGACGACCGTTCCAAGGTTGCCAAGGTGGGGGAAGGCCCTCCAAGATCATGCGAACCTCGTGCAAGATATGCAAGCTGCTGAACGGCAGATTAAGGCTTACAAGGCCAAACTTGTCGAGATGCGCGTGGATCTGGACGGTGCGCTGCAGGCTACCAAGGACGCCAAGAAGGCGAAAGAGGCCGTTCAGACGGCGTTGGATGTGTCCGAGCGAGCGAAGGCGGCAGAGGTCGAGGCGGCTGTTCGTGAAGCGGTTAGGAGTTACCGTTCTCCAGGCCACAGTAACCTTTCTCTCCCGTTGTCTTTTTTAGTTTTGTTGTTTTGTTCTTGTTGTTCGGTATTAATTTCTGACTTCACATTTCAGGCGTCTATGGACATGTGGCTGTGCATGAAGAGGGCCATCACAACTGCAGAGCACGCCAAAAGGATGTACGAAGACGGCCTTTCCAAGGTTGCCGAGGTGGGGAAGGCCCTCCAGGATCACGCGAACCTCGTGCAAGATATGCAAGCTGCCGAACGGCAGATTAAGGCTTACGAGGCCAAACTTGTCGAGATGAGCGTGATGGTGCGCTGCAGGCTGCCAAGGACGCCGAGAAGGCGAAACAGGCCATTCAGACGGCGCTGGATGTTTCCGAGCGAGCGAAGGCAGCTGAGGTCGAGGCGGCCGTTCGTGAAGCGGTTAGGAGTTACCGTTCTTCTGCAGAGTTCACTGCTCTTTTGGACAATGAAGTGGGCTCTGAGATGGCGGACCTCATCTACCGCTTCAAACTGTTTAACCCAGGGCAGAAACTGAACCTGAACTTTGCTGCCGATCCCCCTCCTCTACCGGAAGGCATTACGGAGGAGATGATCGAAGAGTACGAAGGGGAGGACGCCCCAGAAGATGCCGACGGTCCTAATGCCAAGGGCGCTCCTGATGCTGCCGTTGATGCCTATGCCGAGACTGCCGATGGCGAGGGTGGCCAGTCTGCCGATCGTGGGGCTAGTGCCTAAGCTGTTTAGGATTTTGTAACTGTAATTTTATTTTGTAATCGTAATTGCCGTAGGCATATCTTCTGAACACATTCATGCCGAGGGCATCTGTTAATTTAAGTAACGTTTTGTTTCCTTACTTGTGTTTGGTTTATTTTGTGTTTGAACTTTCATTCATTTTGTTATTGCCGTGGGCTAAAAAACGTCTTAGGATGCTCAGCTTGTGGCTGATGGCATCAGGGGATATACCCGGCATGTCATTGTAGGACTAGGCAAAGACTTCCGAATTCTGCCGAAGGAACTGGATGAATTCGGCTTGGAGGGTGGCTTTCAGCATGGTTCCGATCCGCACGCACTGATCAGGCTAATCCTCATTTAGCGCAACGGTCTCGAGATCCTCGGCAGGTTGTGCCACCGAGGTAGGCTTTTCTTCCCTAGGATCATCGACTGGGCCATTGCCGTTTGGCAAGTCTACGATCGCGAAGGTCTCCTTTTGCTTCTGAGAGGCTGTCGATTTCAACGTCGTGGTATAGCAGTTCTGAGCGCTCAACTAGCAGGTTGGGAACTTCATGAGTAGCATGTGGGGGGACTATTGCGTAGATACAGCTGCACCAAAATGGATTCAGTTGCATCCTCAACTTGTGATACTCGCAAGTGCACGAGCCGTTCGGTAGTATAGCGTATGTAAGTGCGAGGTCGATTCCACAGTGATTGGTGATTGAATGATCCAACTCAGTTTTCCTACAAAACATAAATGAAAACAAAAGAAACAAAAAGGTTTTGTACAAAACTTGAGAACATTGAGACTTTTGGAAGAGAGGAGAGATGTGTTTGAGAAGGAAAAGTGAGGAGTGTTTGTGAAGTGTTCAAGAACATGGGAGCTTTTGGAGAAGAAAGTAGAGAGGTATTTTGAGATCTTTGAGGATTTTGGAAGAGAGTGTTTGAGAACTTGGAGGGTTTGGAAGAGAGTGTTTGAGAGCTTGGAGGATGTTTGTGAACTTGGAGAATTTGAGAACTTAGGGAAAGGAGAGAAAGGTGTTTAAGAAGTGTTTGAGATTTAATAAAAAGAAAATTCAGTAGAAGTATCTTATTACAACAATTGAGAACTACAAAGGGAAACTAAGAGAATTTGAGGGAGAGAAGGGAAGGGAGCTCTAGAGAAGTGCTTGAGAGCTCCCCCCCTTGGGGTGTGTTTACAAGCTTAGAGAACTTCCCTATTTATAGGCCTAGGGGAAGTGAAAATCTGAATTATACAATTGAGTTCACTAACCACACTCACTTCACCAACTTACAACACTTAATTCACCTAACACACTATTACATTTGAAAACAATTCCTCTTGTCTTTAGGCTTAGTGTTGCAGCTCCCACTTTATCATCTTTTGGCTGCTGCAAAATTCCACTAAAAAATAGGTATTGAATATGCTTCACCAAACTTTCCCACAATCAACAACACTTCATCATGCATATGTCATGCATGACAATGCATTGCAGCCAGCTTGTGGGCTCGTTTTGGGCTTGTGGATTCAATCTGAAAAATCTGGAAAAATATGGATCTTGAAGCTCTTTGTCTTATCTTTCCAAGCATATGCAGCCCAACTCAAGGAAAAATCGGGAAGGCCTTCAAATGTGATATTTGGCCCAGTAACGCAGATGCTGCCGAATTTGACCTTAAGTTGCCAAAATATGTATAACTTTCTCTAGAAGACTCGGAATCATGAACCGTAAAATTCTACAAAAAATAGACTTCCGTATCTTTCCAATTATGTATGGCTCATCATCTGGTTCTTCTTGAGCAAGTACAGTCCAATCCGTGAAGTTGACTGATCTGCAGACACCATTTTGAGCTAACTTGTCTCCAAAGTGCAATTAGTGAGTCTCAAGCTTATAACACTGAAACAAACACAAAACTTATTAAAAGCACAAGTTTAACTAAAAAACATAACCAAATCATAAGTTAGAAGGATACAAAATGATATGTAAATATGCACCGATCAGGGACAAGTGGGCCTTTATCGCCGTGAGTGCCGTTCAGCCGACTATGACATTGTAGGCCGTCGGACAGTTCACCACAAGGAACTGGTCGTAGACCATGGTCCTTCGTGGGGCTATACCGAAGGCGATTGGCAGGCTGACACTGCCGATTGGCTGTCATCTATCCCGAGTTCTTTAAACGCATCGGCGAAGATGACGTTTACCGAACTACCAGTGTCGATCAGGATTCGTCCGACATCGAATTCGGCGATCTCGGCTCGGATGATCATCGGGTCATGGTGTGGGTAGATGATCCCCTCCTCTTCTTCTTCAGAGAAGGTGATAGGCTCCTACTGGACTTTTGGCATTTTGGCGTGCCGGCTACTTTCAATGCTGAGGACCTGAGGGTACTGTGCCGCTCTGACATACTGCTTTCTTGACCGGTTAGATGCCCCGGCGAGGGTTGGGCCTCCGCTGATTGTGCTGATCATATTGATTTGCCGATTGGCATTCGGTACTGGCTCATGTTGTGGCCTGGCTATGTACTGATCCAATTTGCCTTCCCGAATGAGCCGCTCGACAATTTTTCACAAGCTTATACAGTCCTCGGTATTGTGGCTGTTCTGCTGGTGGTATCGGCAGAATTTTCCTGTATCCCGGCCGTCTTGCCGATTAGGCTTTCGGAACGCTGGCTTCGGGATAATCTCGTTTTTGTTCATCAGCACCGCTTCATAGGATGTGTTGAGCAGGGTGAACACCTCCATCCCCTGGTTATGTGCTGGTAGTGGCGCTCGGTAACTGTCCCTGCCGTACCTACTCTTATTTTTTATGGAATGCCCCTTTTGAGAGCTTCCGGTGTCTTTGCGCTTGTGGCTCTCAGGGTATCCGGCAGGTTGCGCTGTTGAGGCGAATGGCGATGCCTGTGCCGTTGCGGACCGCTGTATGGGTTCGTTCTGCCGAGCCGTGGGCTCGGCCTTCGAATTGAAATATTCGGCCTTGGCGTGGATTGCAGCTTGCTTCATGAGCTCATCGTACGTAGGCCAATTGCTGCTGTGTACCAGATGCCGAAAGTGTGAGGATCGTAGGCCACTCTTGAAGGCGCCGTAGGCTGCCCTATCATCGGTATCCGGATATCTCGAGTATTCATTGCTGAATCATGCGGCATATTCACGCAACGTCTCGTCATCTCTCTGCCGGATGGTATATAGGTCATTGGCAGAGTACAGTCTATCGGTCTGAATCATGAAATGGTTCAGGAAGATCTGCTTCAGCTCATCGAAGGAATCGACTGTCCCTGGTTCCAAACGGTAGAACTAATTCAATGCTGCCTTTATGAGCGAAGAGGGGAACAGCAGGCACTGTCCTTCGTCGGTCAGCCCTCGGCACCCTATGGCCGATTGGAAAGAGTGAAGGTATGTCAGAGGGTCCTCCACACCCGTGTAAGCAGATATGCGTAGGGGCTGCACGTCTCTATCCTGCCGTGAGCGCCTTATGCGCTCGGTGAAGGGTCCTGGCCGAAGCCTTCCCCAGTCAGGCTCCTGTGAACGAGTCCTCTCGTCCTTCATTCTCTGCATCCTCTGTAGGAGGAGGCGAATTACCGGATCCCGGCTCAGAATTTCCTCTGTCTTGTGATGCTCTGACTGCTGAGGGTAGCCGATCGGATTGAACTCTGAGTGCCTCGTTGGCATTGCCGAACGGTAGGTGGATGACCGAGTCGTGGAAGGGGCGTACTCATGGTCAGAATCTGCCGATGATTCCAAGACTTGTATCCTTCGTATTGGCGACCTCCTCCCGAGGTCTCTCAGTCGGGGATCATCTAGACGTGCGTTTATCCTGACTGGTGATCCTTGCCGTTCGGTTTGCCTTTCAGCTTCCCGATCCAACAACCTATGATGGCAATCAGAATAGACCTTCTTCGACAGATGGGGCTTATTTTTTGGTGCCGGGACTACCAATTGCTTAGACGACGCAGGCGTTGCCTTTGCCACCTTCTTTCCCTTCTTCTGCTGATGGGGAGTCTGTAGACTCTGTGACGATCGATCGATTTGAACGTTTTGCTTTGCTGTTGGTTGAGCAACTGTTGTGTTTCATCTACTCTGGACGAGAGGAAATTGTTGTGTTCTTGTAACCTGGCCATGTCCTGCCGAAGGGACACGACTTGGGCTAAAAGCTCCGCATTTTCTGCGGATTGGAGTATAGGGGGGTTAGTTGCCGGTGTGTATGGGAGTGCTGGGCTAGCTCCGCCTGGCATACCGTACGGCATTCCCTCCTGCAATAGGAACGTAGTTTTCGAGTTGGTCCTCATATGTTTGGGATAAAGGGTCGATGTGTGGTACCGATCGAAGGCTCTCCGATGCTTAAGTAAGTTTGGGATTAGAAAGTTCAACTGACAGATCGATAGGCTTGTATGCCGTAAGTTCTGATTACCACTATTTTGGGGTAGTTGGCCTCTTTTATAGGCCTTGGGGGGTGTGCACTTCGTTGATAATTCCGATGTGGGACTGTGCACGTCACTTGGGAGCATGCCACGTGTCCCGGAAGAGGGTGTTGCCCTAATGGTGAGATCGGTAGGTAGGGTGCCGAAGGCTTCCCTGACCAGGGTCGATTTCTTCCATGTGTCTTGTTCTTATTGGCTGTTCATTTTGGGTATAAACAATAACCATGGTGGAAAGAGAGTATTTCATATCTAGGTTTAGAGAGAGAAATGAATGAAAGGTAAAGCTCTGTATATTTCTCAGAAGTGATTCTTTACATAATGAAGAAAATGAACTAAACCCAAGCTTATATAGCTGTGTAACAATAACTTCTACACTAAGCTAATCATGCTTAACAGAATAACTAATCATACTACTAGGAACGTGAAGAGCTAACAACTGTGCCACCTCAGCAATGACACGGGTCAGCACATCACACTGTTATCATCCCCCCTCAATCTCAGCTGGGGTTGAGCCACGACTGAGATTGCCACAGTGTTTGACAAACAGGGGACTATGAAGCCCCTTTGTAAGAATATCAGCCACTTGCTCATCAGTTGAAACATATTGGACAGTAAGATCTTTGTTTTGAACTTTCTCTCGAATGAAGTGGAAATCGATATCCATATGCTTGATACGAGAATGAAGCACCGGATTAGCACTTAATGCTAAGGCAGACAAGTTATCACTGTGTAAAACTGGAGCTTCAGGAATAACCAAATGTAAATCGTATAACAGCTGTCTAATCCATGAAATCTCTGCTACACAATGAGCAAGAGCACGATATTCAGCCTCTGTGGAGCTGCGTGAAACTGAAGCTTGCTTTTTAGAAGCCCAAGAGATTGGATTATGGTCAAGAAAAACTACATAACCAGTGGTGGATCGACGAGTATTTGGGTCGCCTGCCCAGTCAGCATCACAATAGCCAGAGAGAAGCATAGTGCCAAGAGAAAAAGTGATCCCATGCTGCAAAGTGCCTTGCAGAAACCAGAGAATTCGTTTGACAAAACCAAAATGAACATCAGTGGGATTATGCATAAATTGACAGACGGTATTGACTGCGAAGGCTATGTCTGGACGAGTGAAGGTTAAATATTGCAGTGCCCCGACAATACTGTGATACAATGTAGGATCACTAAGAGCAAAACCATCATTTGTCAAAGCTTGCTGATGGGGTTTGGAGGGTGTACTACAGGGTTTACAAGTATCCATGGCAGCCTTCTTGATTAAATCCTTAGCATACTTAGCCTGATTGACAAACATCTTGCCATCAGCCTGATAGTGAATCTCAAGGCCCATAAAATATTTGAGCTGTCCCATATCCTTGAGTTCGAATACTTCCCCAAGATCGCGAATAACAGAGTTGACAAGTGCAGGTTAGAGCCTGTGAGGATGATGTCGTCAACGTACAGCAGAAGAATAATAATATCATATGAAGTTTTCTTGATAAAGAGGCTCGGATCAGAAGGAGACACTGTGAATCCCAGAGTAGGTAAATATCCGGTAAATTTGGCATTCCATGCACGAGGGGCTTGTTTTAAGCCATATAAAGAATTCTGAAGTTTGCAGACAAAATCAGGATATGTAGGATCAACAAAGCCTTGAGGCTGCTTCTTGAAGACTTCCTCTTGGAGCTCGCCATGAAGAAAGGCGTTCTTCACATCAAGTTGACGTAATTTCCATTGAAATTGAACTGCTAGACTCAAAATCAGGCGAACTGTAGTATGTCGAACCATAGGACTGAATGTTTCGTCATAAACCAAACCATATTCTTGGCTATACCCTTGTGCCACAAGCCTAGCCTTATATCGAGAAATAGTTCCATCCGCATTCTTTTTAATCTTAAAAATCCACTTGCACCCAACAATGTTTGTATGCGAAGGAGAAGGAACTAGAGTCCAGGTGCCTTGTTGGTGAAGGGCTTGAATTTCTTCAGACATGGCTTGCTGCCACTCAGGCTTTCCAAGGGCTGCCTTGAAATGAGGAGGTGTATCGGGCTCAGTGATAGAATGAAGCTGAGTAATAAAGCTCGAGTATTCAAGAAATTGCCTAGGCTGGATAATACCAGACTTAGACCGAGTCTGCATAGAATGGCAATTATTGGTACCAGCTGATACTGAGTGAGTAGAGGGCTCAGAAGAATCAGATAAACGAGGCAAAATGACTTCCAATTGGTCATCTGATAGTATAGGCAGCATAGTGGTAGCAGATGTTGTGGCACCAGCAGATGTTGTGGAATCAGAAATGGTAGGATTGGATAAAGGCTGAAACTCAGAGGAAGAGGATGGTGGTGATGGCAGAATGACAGGGACTGGTGGCATAACAGATGGAGAAGCAGGAGAAGTTTGTGAGATAGATGAGGAAACCATAGAAGATCTTTGAGCCTTGAAGAGAAATACATCTTCATTGTAGATGACATGTCTGGAAATGAGAACTTTCTGGTTCTGAGGATTATAACAATAAACTCCTTTATATCCCATAGAGAAACCCAAAAAGACACACTGCTAGGAGCGAGGTTCAAGCTTTTGCGCATTGTAGGGTCTAAGCAAAGGATAAATTGCTGAACCAAATATTCTAAGAGAAAGCAAATCTGGTAATGTACCATGTAACTTGGAATACGGAGATTGCATGTGCAGAGTACGACTTGGCATTCTATTGATTAAGAAAGTGGCATGGGTAACAGCATAATACCAAAACTGAAGAGGTAGACTGGCTGTAGTTAAAAGGGCAAGTGCGGTTTCAATAATATGCCTATTCTTCCTTTCGGCTACCCCATTTTGTTGAGGGGTATAAGGACAAGATATATGATGAACAATGCCTTTAGATGCTAAGAATTCAGTAAACACCTTACTAGTATACTCTCCTCCACCATCGGATTGAAAGAATTGAACATGAGCTTGAAAGTGATTAACAATATACGCACAGAACTTGCGAAAGACTGAGAAAACCTCTGATTTATTTATTAAGGGAAACACCCACATGAACCGGGTACAATCATCAATGATAGTAAGATAATATCTATAGCCACCTAAAGCAATACAAGCAGAAGGCCCCCAGACATCGGAGTGCAGCTTAGAAAAAGGTTATGATGATATGGTAGAAGAAGAAGGAAAAGGCAATTTATGCATTTTTCCTTGTAAACATGATTCACAAAGAGAAGATGTGGAATCTGAAGAAATAGAAATGTGAGAGGCCTTGAGCATGTGTTGAAGCACTTCATTGGTGACATGACCTAGTCGAAGATGCCACAGTTTAGTCTTCACCTGCTGTCCAAGCAAAGCATGGATCCGGAGGAAATCACAGAATCTGTATGTGTGACTTGTGGAGAGATTGATGAGCCTGCGGAAGAGACATGCTCTTTATTTGCAACTGAAGAAGCTAATGGAGCTAAGCAGTTCTTGAACTTTGGGGAAGAAAACTGGGGAATGGGATAGAGACCTTTATTGCTTTGATACCATGATAACCATGGTGGAAAGAGAGTATTTCAGATCTAGGTTTGGAGAGAGAAATGAATGAAAGGTAAAGCTCTGTATATTTCTCAGAAGTGATTCTTTACATAATGAAGAAAATGAACTAAACCCAAGCTTATATAGCTGTGTAACAATAACTTCTACACTAAGCTAATCATGCTTAACAGAATAACTAATCAGACTACTAGGCACGTGAAGATCTAAGAACTGTGCCACCTCAGCAATGACACGGGTCAGCACAAATGACACGGGTCAGCACATCACACTGTTATCAGTAATTGAGTGACTGGAGAGGCCTTTCTTTCCGATCCTAAATCGCTAGATCTAATACTAGAAAATCGCCAACAGAAGCAGCAAATATTTCATATTCATATTCATATTCAATCAAACCATAATTCTTAATTTCAAGATCTGAAAGTAAAAATAAAAAAATAAAAAAAGAGACGTAGAAAACTGAAAAAGCTAAGCTTAATGCCAAAAGGGGATTCCATGAAAGTAAGCTTGTAGGTATTGGTGAGAAAGCTGTGGAAGGAACAGCCTTGGCCGGGCAGCTGAGGGACGCAGAGATTGGCCTTCAAGAACCCCCTCAACAAACCCTAACATCGACTGCATAGAGAGAGAGAGAGAGAGAGAGAGAGAGAGAGAGAGAGAGAGAGAGAGAGAGAGTGTGTAATGCTTAGGTTTTCGCGACAGAGGGAGAAAGAGAGTGGTGGTGGTTGTGGAGCGACGATGGAGAGAGAAACCACTGAGAGAGGGAGAGAGAAACCGCTGAGAGAGGAAGAGAGCACGAAGAGAGAGCTGCGTGAGAGAGAGAAGAGTGAGGGTAATCAGTGAGCAATAAGTCGGCAATAAGTATCTATTTATATGAAGGTTAGCTTGGTACTTTAAAGTTTCAAAGTGATTATATCAGACTAAAGTTTGTAAAGTGATTATACGAGAATAGGGCTTTGCCAAAGTGACCATATGAGCCAATTCCCCTTTTTTCTTTTAGTTTCCTGCTAAAATTAATGCATTATTATTAATAATTACACTCATAATTGTAAGAGGTCTGCTGCCATTTATGCCACTTTATTTTGCTTTCCATGAGAGAAGATAAGATTTATTAACTTGCAGATCTTTAACCGAAAATTAAGTTGAAAGATTGAAAGTTCAAATTTCATCAGATAGTTCGCACACTGGATTGAAGAGGCATCTCTTTATCGATTATCATGTGTCATTACTAGTATGAATTTATTCTTCCCGACTGATGGAAATTGCATTTTATGTATATATGCTTTTAGTAGTGGGTTCAATTTCTCTAAAGACCAGAGCTAAATTTGAATAAGATGTTTAATCAAAAGATGTAATGATTAACATGGATTTTGATAGATGAGTGGCAGTGCATAATTCATGTTGAAATCCCTAGTAGTTTAGGGAAAAAGGACTTGTTGCTAGAAATAACATACTTAGTGACCAACAGATCTGCAGCAACGTGCATATGAATTGCAATCATTAGCTTAGATGCTCCTGCAGTTGATAGTATTATGTCATCGGACGCAAGTTGTGAAGACATCGAGGTCATATTTAATTGCATTTTCTACTCGTATCATTCTTTTACTTCTCCTTTAAAGTATTAAGAACTAGTATAGTTCTGCATTTCTCTTTTCCTTGCTATATTTGGTGGTTGTCGGCTTACCGTCTGAATCTCCTTTTTTCTAATGGTAAAGTCTAATGTTTGTTTAACTTTGTTATATGCCAAACGATATATATATTTCCATGTGATAGACTTATGCTTTCTAAGGCAAATTTGAAATATACTGTAATTTTCATTTTCTTTGGTTTTTTTTTTATACAAAAAGTACATTTTGGAAAGCATTTGTTGAGATATATCAAATAGAATCCTTGAAGAATATAAATTATAGGTTTAAGGAAAGTGAACTAATGTATGTCTCATTAAAAAAATGTTGTTGCCCTGTAGGTTGTTCTAATGCAACATCGTGATAATGTACATTTCTCATATGGATACATTATCTTGAAGCAACATAATTTACTTTTTCAGATAGTAATTGTGTATGTTTCACAGATACGTTATTATGAATCATGACGCAACATCAAATATTTTTAAATATGTATAGATCCAGAAGAATATTTTCCAAAATAGAAATACTATGTCAAATGAATTTGTATCCTAATCGTGAATGCTACCTGGCACGGAAGGACTAGCTTTGGTTACTTCCTAGGCAAATATGCGCTGTCCGTCCTACTTATGGTATGAAGTTCGAATAAAAGTAAGAGCCCATATCTGACAATTGCAAGGGCATTAGTGATATTTTATAAATACTGAACAATCAACCCCAATAAATAAGCAAGCAAATCATTAAATGAGGGACTTTTTTTGGTCCACAAGAAAAAGGCCATTGTACATGTTGACTGAAAAATAATCTGACTAGATACCTTACTCTGTTTAAGTAGAAAGATGTCATGTACTGTTTGGTTAATGCTGTTATTGACTTTCCAATATTTTATTTAGTAAATTTGAAAATGTGCTACAGTTATCAACTGCACAGGTTTTAAATTATTGCTTTCCCTTGTTTTATCACTCTCATGTGTGTATGCATGCATGGATCAATGTGAAGATAATAATCTTCAGGTCCCAATTGTGATATTCTCAATTATCATTATTATTGCTTGACACTTAGTATCTTCAGGTCACAGATTGGGTTTTCATGAAAGATTGGTGGATTTGATCATGGGTTGTATTACTATTGTGATGTGGTCTAATTAATCCTACCATGGTCTCATACAAGGGAATCCCCTATCACCCTATCTTTTTTTGATTTGCGCGGAAGGGTTATTAGCTTTGTTGAATACTACACATTGGCAAAAACAACTTCATCGTGTTGTTGTTGCCCAGGGAGCTCCTACTCTGACACACTTATTTTTTGTTGATGATAGTTTGTTATTTTGTAATGCTCATCTATTTGATTGTCATTCCTTGCTGAGTATTCTTAGGTCATATGAGAGGGCATCTGGGCAAAAAATTAATTTTCATAAATCAGTGGTTTGTTTTAGTCCAAACACTGATCTAGTGATGCATCAGTTAATTTCTAGCATGATTGGGGTGAGTATTGTCTCTTGTCATGAGCGATACCTTGATTTACCTGTGATTGCGAGGCGAAGCCACTCTCAAATGTTTAAGCATGTATGTGAAATGTTATGGAGTAGTGTTGCGTAGATTCAGCTGCACCAAAATAGATTCAACTGCATCCTCAACTTGTGATACTCGCAAGTGCACGAGCCGTTGGTAGTTTAGCATATGTAAGTGCGAGGTCGATTCCACAGGGATTGGTGATTGAATGATCCAACTCAGTTTTCCTACACAAAACAAAAATGAAAACAAAAGAAACAAAACAAGAAGAAAGAAAGTAACTAGGACAAGATGGTGTCGTTTTAGAATCCACCCTAATTGTTCTAATCATGTTATGGCAGCAAGTAAACAAATTGATTCACTCATGAAGATGCTCACAAATAAGTCCATGGTGTTTGGATCAAATTGCATGAACATCACAAGGACCCCAAGCATGGTGTTTACATTAGGAGACCTAGAAACCAAATCACATAAGTTGCTAATGGATGGGATGAAGATGATCCCCAAACCTTCCCAACAAGAGCATAACGCATAAAACCTTAGGTGATCAATCAAAGGATGCAAAACAGCTCCATTAAAATAGTGAAGAAGAATTCATGAATGAAATCAAACTTTATAAACTCAAACCATGATACAAGACTAGCAAGATGTTTATTAAAACTAATAATAGAAAAACAAAGTAAAACAAAGGAAATACAAGAAGAAAATAAAAGACAAAGGGAGGAGAAGAAGATAAGGACAGCATGCTAGAGATGGAAAAGATTCATCTCCATGGCTGCCAGGAGGCGAAAGCCTCCCAGCTGCTGCCTTCTCCCTTCTCTCCCTTTGTGACTCTCAACTTTCCCTCTCTTTGTGTACAATGGAAGTGTGAATGATGGAACTCCCTTTCTGACTCTAGAGACTCCCTATTTATAGGCACAAGGGTTAAGTGAATCAGATTATACAATTAAATTCACTAACCACACCTATTTCACCTAACACACAATTACATTTGAAAATAATTAATCTTCTCTTTAGGCATAGTGTTGCAGCACCACTTCATCTTGTTTTATTCCCTTTAGCTGCTGCAAAATTCCACCCAAAATATAAAAAATGCATCTGCTTCACCTAACTTCCCCACAATCAATAACACATCATGCTTATGCCATCATGACCTAAGCACACATAGCTCATCCTTAGGTCAGCATGACCAGCAACTTCAAGGGCTTATGAATTGGGCTTCCCTTAAGCAAATTAAGACTTTAAGTACTCAAACTTGAAGTTCAGAATGTCTTCTTTCCATCCATATATCATTTGGGCCAATCCAAGGTCGGAGGAAGAAGTTAAGGCCGAAACAAATTGCGAACTCGTTTTGCTCGCTGACAAAATCCATCATGAGCATGGTTCTGTGTTTGCTAGGTGACGGACTCCAGATTTATCCAATGGGGCTGAATTTTGGATATGTTATAGTATACACCCATTGGAACAACTTTCATGAATAATTCTGCCTCATCCGAGCTGTGTAGGTTGCTGAAACAAAGCTTGCAATATGACCTACGAAACTGGGCTGGCAAGGGGCTGTAGCCAAAATGAGTTTGTCATTAAGCTCTTCTTCCATTCATCCAAATCAGGCCTTAACATGCTTGAATTGCATGAATTATGCTCTTTTGCTCTCTTGGCCTACAAAACACACAAAGAGAGGCAAATAACTTAAAAATCTAAGAAACTAAGCAAAATGAGTAAGTAAATTGGGCATGTATATGTATGAAAATATGAGTTTAACAAGTAGACTACATGGATGGAGTTCAAAGTTGCTTTCTTCGGCTGGGAAAGAGGTGCTCATCAAATCGGTGGCTCAGGCACTTCCCACTTATACCATGGGGGTTTCCAATTGCCGCATGCCTTATGTTAGGATTTTTCGGCGATGATTGCCCGTTATTGGTGGGGGAAAGCAAGGAAATGCAGTATCCATTGGATGAGTTGGAGGAAGCTTTGTAGGCCTAAATGCTTAGGGGGGCTTGGATTCAAAAATTTTGAGGCTTTTAATAAAGCTATGGTAGCGAAGCAAGCATGTAGACTCTTGGAGAATCCCGACTCCTTAGTTGCCTGTATTATGAAGGCAAGATATTTTCATGCGGGAAATTTCCTACATGCAAAGGTAGGGAATTGTCCTTCCTTAGTTTTTCGAGCTATAGTTTGGGGCAGACAAGTAATTGAGCAAGGTCTGGTGTGGCGAGTTAGTAATGGGTAGTCTATTAGGGTGTTCCGAGATCAATGGATCCCTAAACCTTTTACCTTCAAGCCTGCCCTCAACAAAGGGCTTCCTCAACATGCAACTGTATCGAATTTGATAATGCCTACTGGGGATGGGATACGCCTCTAATTGATCAAGTTTTTTTGTGACGAGGATAAGGAGGCTATCTTGAATATACCCCTTTCTTCCATGGTTCAGAGAAGTGATAGATAGTTTTGGTTTTTTGGAAGAATAGTACGTATTCTATGAGAACGGACTATCGGATTGCTTTGCGGTTGTGCAATTTATGTGACGAAGGGGAAAGGAGTTCATCGGATATAAGAGCTCAGATGGCGTTTTGGAAGAGATTATGGAGGTTGGAGATTCCGAATGAAATGAAATTATTTTTCTGGCATGCTGCGTTCGATATTCTTCCGACGGTAGTTAATTTATTTACGAGGAAAGTGATTTCTTCTCCGCTATGCTCCAGGTGTGGTAGGGAAGGGAAGACTATTATGCATGCTCTCTGGCAGTGCAAGGGTAATAAACAGTTTTGGAAATTGTTTTCATATTGCCATAGGGTGAAGGTGGCTGGTAGCTCCTTTGCAGACTTTTTGGAGAGGGTTGCCAATGTTTTAAAGGGTTTGGAGTTTGAGTCTTTTGTATGTAGTTGTTGGAAAGTATGACAGTTGCCCAACTCCTATATCCATGGTATTCCTCATGCTTCTATGGAGGAGGCTGCAAATCAGGTATGGGACTTATATGCGCAATATAAATAATGCAATGTGAAGACAAAAGCTGATCGGGTGGCGTAGTAGGCGAAGAGGAGTGGGTGGTTTGGTTCGTGATTGCCATGACGAGTTTTGTTGGGGTTTTGCGCCTGCTAGCTCGGATGGTTCTGACATTTTGGGAACTAAGTTGGCAGATATGCGTAGCGGGCTACTTTTGGGAGCTGCTAAAGGAATGGTTTATTTGACTGTCACTTTTGATTCACAAGAAGCTGTGAATATGATTAATGGCACTGATGGGTGGTTGAATATTGTGGGTAATCTAGTTGATGATATTTAGATGTTACTGGTGCAGTTGGGTAATGCAAAGGTGGTTTATCAGCCTTGTGAAGTTACAGTGTGGCTCATGCTATGTCTCAATTGGGATTGAGGGAAGGCAATCAATTTGAGGTGGGTCCGATATGGATTCAACCTTTACTAGGAAAAGATAGACAAAGGGGTTAGTTTTAATATGTATTGCGATGATGTGGTACTCTTTTTCTTTGGAGTAATGCTATTTAGACACACAAAATTGACCACATTAGCTGACCACCTTATGTGGCAGCTGATGTGGTCATGCCGTGTCAATTAATGAATATTATTATGTGGACTTTATTTTTATTTCTTTCTTTTTTTTTAATAATTATTTTTTTTTTTTAAAGTGAAATTTAAAATTTAAAAAAAAAAACTGGACTTTTTTCGTCTCCAGCACACCCTTCTTCCTCCATCAAATCTACATATCCTATCCCCATCAAAACTAGAGAAGAGATATAGATATACTCTAGCACTCCTTTCTTCCTCATCAAATTTACATATCCCTTCAAAACCAGAGAAGAGATATAGATATACTAGAGACGAGATCAAATTCAAGAAAAACAACAAAATTACAAGAAGGGAGGAACCCAATCAAAACTATAGGATTTTGATTTTGATTTTAAATTTTGGTGTTTTGAGGGTTTTTCAAGAATCAATAATCATCATCTTCGATCATAAGTGAGCAGTGACCATCAGATCTAGAGTATTTGGAGAGCGCCAACACGTGGGGATGTGAGCGGAAGCAGCATGGCAGATATGGCGACAGTGGCAGCGTCGATGGGTAAGGCAGAGAGTACAAGAAGACAAAGACGTCGGTGTAGTGGGACATAGAGAACTTCCAGATCCCCAAGGTCTGCGACACCCACGCCATCGCCTAGAACATTAGTTCTGCACTCATCAAGATGAAGAAGAAGGGAGTGCTGGAGACGAAGAGTCCAGGAATGCTAGGGTTTTTTAATTTTTATTTCAATTTTATTTTTTGTTTTTAATAATTATTAAAAAAAGAAATAAATAAAAATGAATTCCACATGACAATATTCATTAATTGACTTGACATAATCACATCAGTTATCACATAAGGTAGTCAATTTTGTATGTCTAAATAGCATTACTCTTTTCTTCGACCGTTGGAGGTTTTTTATGGTAATGTTTTAATGAGGCCACTTTGTAGCACCTAGAAAAGCTATAGGACCTCTAGTTGTATTGATGTTGCTTCTATATGAATTAGAGTTCTCATTTTGATAAAATAAAAATAAATAAAAAACCCAAATTCAGAACCCTAATCTCCATCGCATTGGCAACTGCAAAATCCTAACTCCACTAATCATCAGCAGCAATGCAGCAGCTGAAGACCATAGGGAGAGAGCTTGCGACGGGCTCTCAAGGCGGCTTCGGCCATTCCAAGGAGTTCATGGACCTCGTCAAGTACATCGGCGAAGCTCGATCCAAGGCTGAAGAAGAGCGCATCGTCCTCCTCGAGATCGAAACCCCAAAACCACGTCTCTCCGAGCCCGAAATCCCCAAGCGCAAGATGGAGTACATCATCCGCCTCGTCTACGTCGAAATGCTCGGCCACGACGGCTCCTTCGCCTACATCCACGCCGTCAAGATGACCCATGACGACAATCTCTTGCTCTCAAACGCACCGGTTACCTCGCGTTTCGCTCTTCCTCAGCGACGATCACGATTTGATCATCTTGATCGTCAACACCATCCAGAAGGATCTCAA
The DNA here is from genome assembly GCA_020521455.1 of Prunus kanzakura. Lineage (NCBI taxonomy): Eukaryota > Viridiplantae > Streptophyta > Magnoliopsida > Rosales > Rosaceae > Prunus > Prunus kanzakura. The sequence continues at coordinate 181,061 of BPUM01000780.1, forward strand.
CTCGGACGATTACCTTGTCGTTTACAAGTAATATAGGAAATGCTGTACTTTATGAGTGTATATGTTGCGTTTCTGCCATATATCCAAATCCTAAGTTGTTGTAACAGGCTGCTCAAGTCATCTCACGATTTTTGAAGGTTTGAAGTTTTTGTATTTTTCAGTGTAATTTTCTGCAAATTATAGTCTGCATGTAGATTATTTGGAGAGTTAAACACCAATTCCTTGTTGTATATTTGGTCGACAGAGTGACAGTCATAATTTGAAATATACGGGCATCGATGCCCTTGGTCGACTAATAAAGATCAGTCCAGAGATAGCAGAGCAACACTGACTAGCCGTCATTGATTACTTAGAGGTGAAAGAATTCTGTTGGTTTTGATGGATTGGTTTCAAATCATGCGTTAAACTTTTAATTTAGATGAAGTTTGATGTGCATGATGCAGGACCCAGATGATACTCTGAAGCGAAAAACATTTGAACTATTGTACAAGATGAAAAAGTCCTCCAATGTGGAAGTGATTGTGGATCGTATGATTGATTACATGATTAGCATTAATGATAACCATTACAAAACATATATAGCTTCTAGATGTGTGGAGATTGCGGAGCAATTTGCACCAAGTAATCAACGGTTTATCCAGGTAAGAGTAATACATGTTGCCTTTTATATTCTAGTTATCATGGGAGTATTTTGTTATTGCTTATTAAACGCCCGATGTCATCCATGCCTGATATTCTTTCTCTGCAGACCATGAATAAAGTCTTTGAACATGCTGGAGATTTGGTAAATGTCAAGGTGGCACATTTGAGGATTATATTCTAGTAGTATGTTTACAACATTTTGTGCATTGTTTGCTTCTGCACTATGTCTTAAACCATTTCCTTGCTTTCCCTGTGTCTGCCTGTTAAAGAATTAAACTTCTTTATCTGCAGGTGGAGTCATATTTGCGTATAATTGGTGAGCCAAAGCTTCCATCTGTATTTCTTCAGGTACATTCTGTCCTCTCAGTTCTTTTCTTTATGTAGAAAATTTTGGAAGAATATTCCTGTTGATATCTGAATTTTAGTTGTGATCTCAGGTCATTTGTTGGGTTTTGGGGGAATATGGAACTGCTGATGGAAAATATTCTGCTTCCTATATCACTGGGAAGTTATGTGATGTGGCAGAGGCGTATTCAAATGATGAATCCGTTAAGGAATCCCTCAAACTCAGTTTTTGTAACTAGAGGTTCATTATCTGCATTTGTAATTTTTTAGGGTTTGATTTGAAGAAATTTTCCATGCTTCTTAAATTTGGTAATGAGGTCAGGGTATAATTGTATTAAACGAGATACAATTTAATTATATCTACAATTAAAAATGCATATAAAGCTAGAATCCGAATAAAAATAATGGGAGTGCAAATCATAATTTGAAAAAATGTTTTCTTAAGAATTGGGATTAAAAGGTAATTTGATGTACAAATTTACTTTGATTAGAATAAGCAGGGTCCCTGTGTAGTTATAGAAACATGAGAGCTTTTGGAAAGAATAAAGAAGAGAGCGCAGGGCACACAATTTTTATTTTCCATTTGCTCAAGAAACAAACAACCACAAATTTCGTATTTTATGAGTATTTCATAGGTTTTAAAATTTTCTTCTCTCAATTTTATATTTGGTTATCTATTCATAAAAAGATCACCGTTTGTATTTGTGTATATATTTGTATCTTACTTGTTGAAACTGAAGTGAGTCTGTTCTTCTCATACAGGCTTATGCGGTTACAGCAATCATGAAAATATATGCCTTTGAAATTTCAGCTCAGAGAAAAGTGGATATCCTACCTGAGGTGCATATAATGAACTTTAATACTTTGACAACAATATCAATTTGCATGCATTAATCATCTGCATAGATTTGAACACCTTTCGATGGCAATCTTGCTTTTGTAGCATAATGTGGAATTTCATTTATTTTAATCTTAGTCTTTATTATTTTTGGTTACCATTTTTTATTTTATTTTAGATTAAATAGGTCATATAGGATGATCCCATCTCTCTTTTCCCAAGTGATGGTTTTGCTAATAGCAAGGTACAAACTAGTTTTCTGTAGCACAGTACTTGGCTATCAAGGTGCCATCTTCTAGAACTTTGTTGCTGTAGGGGTTGTTAAAGCTATGGAAGTTACTGTTTTACCCTCACTGGGACTGGGCTAGGGTGATAAAAAATTGCTCCATGTTTGTTCAGTATAGTCCTAATTTTTGCATTTGTATCTGAGGTTGAATAAGTTGTTTTCCTACGAGTGGTTTTTTTCTTTTAGTTTCCTGCTAAAAATAATGCATTATGATTAGTAATTATGCTCATAATTGTAAGAGTTCTACTGGTATTTATGCCATTTTATTTTGCTTTCCCTGAGAGAAGATAAGATTTGTTAACTTGCATATCTTTGACTGAAAATTAAGTTGAAAGATTGAAAGTTCAAATCTCACCGTACAGTTTGCACACTACATTGAACAGGCATCCCTTCATAGATTAGCATCAGTCATGACTGGAATGAATTTTTTCTTTCCGAATGATGGAAATTGCATTGTCTGTAAATATGCTTTTAGTAGTGGGTTGAATTTCTCTAAAGAGCATAGCTAAATCTGAATAAGATGTTTAATCAAAAGATGTAATGATTAACATGGATTCTGATAGATTAGTGGCAGTGCAGAATTCTCCTAGTAGTTTGGGAAATCGTTTAAGCTACTGTTCAATTCACTCAAGGTGGAATGAGTGTGTTTGCTATTTTTGCTTTTTCACCTGTTCAGAGCTTAGCTTTAGGGTTTAGGGTTAAGTTTTCCTGTTTGGTGGGCCTTCAAATCATCCATTTAGTGCTTAGGGTATTGGGTTTAGCTCTCAGGTTATCGGCTACCATTCACAATAGTTAAACCATAAACTCCAAAGCGCTAACAAGCGATTCTACATCCTAAAGTAACAAATTGTTTTGAAACAAAAATTAAAGATGTAAAATGAAAACAGAAAGGAGACTTGAAAACAGAACGGACTGAGCAGCTGCTCAAGCCGCTTTCACAAAATTCAACATCAGCTCTTGCAGAATGATGTTGCACTGTAGATGATCCGTTCTTGAATGGTTGACTATATGTATGTATGTATGCATGTAGTTTCCTAATCTTTTTATGATTGAAGGCTTAGTCAGCTAGAAGTTTGAATCAGAGTTGAAATGTTCTTTTAAGTGGTTGGTGGTGTGGCTCTTTTGAAATAGTTTCTATAAGAAAGAAGCATAGTACAATTTTACTTTATACAATGGTTAATGCTAGTTAAGGGAGAAATGTGCTTGATAACATTCAGATATTATGTGCAGGATTTGTAATGTGCACGTAAAACTGTGTGCATGTGTGTGTCAATGATCAGTGGCCCTAGCTTCGAGGTCCAGAGCTCTATATAGTTGCATGATGAATGTTTAATGCTTTTTTTAAGTTGAAGTTTTCTGGACACCATTATAATGTTGACATTCATCTAATCAATGATTAGCTATAATGTTGTCATTTTCATTTTGTTTTGGCCTGTCATGGAAGTATATATCAATTGATAAAAATCTTTCTTCCCTTGCAGTGTCAATCTTTGGTGGAAGAATTGTCAGCTTCTCACTCAACAGATCTGCAGCAGCGTGCATATGAATTGCAAGCTGTCATTAGCTTAGATGCTCCTGCAGTTGAGAGTATTATGCCGTCAGATGCAAGTTGTGAAGACATTGAGGTCATATTTAAATGCATTATCTACTCGTACCCTTCTTTTTTTTGCTTCTCCTTTAAAGTATTAAGAACTATAGTAGTTCTGCATTTCTCTGTCTGAACCTCCTGTTTTCTAATGGTAAAGTCTAATGGTTGTTTAACCTTGTGATTGCATTAAGTTTGGTGACCCTTTTATTGTTATATGCCAAACGATATACTTTAACTTTAAAATGTATCTTTTGGAAAGCATGAGATATATCAAATAGAATCCTTGATGAATATAAATTAGGTATAAGGAAAGTGAACTAATGTATGTCTCATTAAAAAATGTAGTTGCCTTGCAAATTGTTCTAATAGGACGTACCACTTTTCCACACTGTGATAATGTAATTTCTCATATGGATACATTATCTTGATATAACATAATTCAGTTTTTCAGATCATGATTGTGTTTGTGTTTCACAGATACGTTATTATGAATCATGACACAACATTAAATATTTTTAAAAGTGTATAGATCCAGAAGAATATTTTCCAAAATAGAAATGCTATGACAAAGGAACATGTATCCTGACCGACCGTGAATGCAGTAGGAATAGCTTTGCTTGCTTCCTTGTCAAATATGCCCTATAAATAGGCAATCTGACAATTACAAGGGCATTAGTGATATTTTTTAAATACTGAACACTCAGCCCCTATAAATAGGCAAGCAAATCATTAAATGAAGGACTTTTTTTGGTCCAAAAGAAAAAGGCCATTATAAATGTTGACTGAAAAATAATCTGACTAGATACCTTATTCTGTTTAAGTAGAAAGATGTCATGTATTGTTTGGTTAATGCTGTTCTTGACCTTCCAATATTTTATTTGGTAAATTTTGAAAATGTGCTATGAATGTATATATGTATACAGTTATCAACTGCACAGGTTTTAATAGGGTCAGCAAATTATTGCTTTCCCTTCTTTTATCATTCTCGTGTATGTATGCATGCATGGATCAATGTGAAGATAATAATCTTCAGGATTCTAATTGTGATAATGTCAGTTATCATTATTAAATTGTATGTACATGGGTTTCTGAAGCCTTATTATTGCTTGACACTTATTATGTATGCTCGTGCTGGAGGCACTAATTGTAAAAAAAATATACAGAGATTGCTTTATTGTTGTGTTGGCTCATATAAACATGATGATATAGATCTTGTGTTTTAGATCGAGAAAAATTCGGAATCAGTTTATGAATGATTAAAATTGCTTATTTGACCAACATGCATCATATTATACTGGCGAAACTTAATTTATGTAGCTGCCTTTGGTTGGTAATACCTGGATGTTAATCAAGTGATTCTAATTGGTATTACACGACATGCTTTAATTAGTTTCCCGACTTCTTCGTCCCTGGTCCTTGCATCTTATTTCTTCCCTTTAGTTATAAGTTGCTCTTTTCATGGAATTTGCAATTGTATTTCTCTAATATGCTTGAAAACCTTGATTTTGGATCATGCGGAAACCATTTATTTATCTATTTCTTGAATAAGATTATTTTGTGTAATATTAATATTCATCTTCTCTTGCAGATTGATAAAAGGCTTTCATTCCTCAATGGCTATGTCCAGCAAGCACTAGAGAAAGGTGCTCAGCCCTATATTCCTGAGAATGAGCGCTCTGGAATGTTAAATATCAGCATGAAGCTTTAACCAAGATCAGCATGAAGCTTTAACCAATGGTCTTAGGTTTGAGGCATATGAGCTTCCAAAGCCAGCAGTGCCATCAAGAATTCCTCCAGCTGCAGTTGCATCCTCAACCGAGCTTGTTCCAGTTCCTGCACCATCTTATGCTAGGGGGAACCGCCAGCCTGCATCATTACCACCTGTGTCAGATGCAGGATCATCGGAACTTAAGTTACGACTAGATGGTGTTCAAAGAAAATGGGGCAGGCCAACATATTCCTCCCCAGCATTGTCGATCTCAAATTCCTCTAGTTCTAGTTCCCAGAAATCAGCGAATGGGGTCACACAAATAGATAGCGTGAGCACTTCAAATTCAAAAGCACGTGATACTTATGAGTCAAGGAGGCCCCAGGTTGAAATTTCTCCAGAAAAGCAGAAGCTTGCCAGTTCACTGTTTGGGGGATCATCAAAAACCGAGAGGAGGCCATCTTCTGCCAACCATAAGGTGTCTAAGGTGAATATCCATGCTTCAGAGAAGCCCCAGGTACCAAAGGCAGCAGCTGTACACACTGAAGTTAATCATGAACCTGCTCCAGACTTGCTCGATTTGGGTGATTCAACTAGTAGTACTGCTTCCACTGTAGAACCTTTCAAGCAGTTAGAAGGGCTTCTTGATCAAACTGAAGTTTCATTAACTGCAAATCATGGTGCAGCTGGTGCTGCTAAGACACCTGATATTGTGGGATTATATGCAGATACATCTCTCAGCGGGCTTAGTAGCAGTGTTGGCGACCCTATCGCTGCTCATCTAGCTTTTCATTTCATGTCCTTGCAGGATTATCAAAAAATCTTGAACAACTATACCAGCAACGTGAGTTGCAGCAACCTAGACATGATTTAGACATGCTAGGATTCTTGTACCTTGCCAATACCAGCAACATTACTAGTGTAATGAGACACAATCTTTCAAAAAATATTTTGGGCATATTTGGACGCCTGTTTACAATTAATGTCTGATTTTCAACAAACCTTGATTGGAAATTATGAAATAGAAAAATCTGTTACATTTCATCCCCAACATACATCAATTCCAATGAATGAGACAGAAGAATCATAGACAAAGTATACGTGTGGAATGAAAGCATTAGATAAATCCGGCTTGCTGTTTTGTTCATCTGCGGATAAATGCTGGATGCATCAATTGAGAGGAAAGGTATTGCTTTATGCAACTTAAAATGGAATCTCAGAAACTGCTGGCGCCTCAACACACCTCTTGATTACCAGACCATTGCCTGGAAATTTGGTTCGTATCGACAGCTGAACCTGGGGCTTACATAAACCACTTTGGAACTTCATTGCCTGAAAATTTAATATCGAATGTTGAGTGCTAAGAAAAATGATTTAACCCAAAACAAAAATAAATAAAAAATTCACACCC